>JAYESA010000018.1:2423665-2693665 GCA_036927795.1 Iris macrosiphon | reverse complement strand
AACGAATATGTTAGGTCACAATACCATGCCTCCCTCGTGCTAAATTTCGAGAAGATAATACAAGCAGTACTGTTTTATGTTAGACTCTTAATAAAGTCACTACAAAATTCAATCGGAGTAGTCTAAATTTTTATCATTGATAATTATATGTTTGTCATTTCCAAAAATTATTCATCGGGCTGTCCACTTTCAATTGGATTTTTTTTATAATCAGGACTGTCGACAGTCCTACAAATCCTAAAAATATATGTTAATTTTTTAGGATTGTCAAAATTTTGACAGTCCTTCTAATTAGTAGGACTGTCAAAATTTTGACAGTCCGGAAGGGAGGGCTACACAAGGTGACCACGAGGGCTGGACTGCGTGGAGGCCGGAAGGGGGGACGAGACGGAGGAGCGGGAGGAGAAAGAGGCGGCGGGAGGCGGGGGAGGAGGCGGCGGCGGGAGGCGGCGGTGGAGGACGGGGAAGGAGGAGGAGGCGCGTGTGCGATGGAGGACGGGACAGCTGCTGAGCGTGGGGGCGGTGGAGGACGGGACCGCTGCTGAGCGTGGGGGCGACGGTGGAGGACGTGGTCGCTGCTGCGTGCGGGGACGGTGGTGAGCGGTGGGGACGGCGCGAGCGGTGGAGGAAGGGGTCGTTACTGTGCGCGGGGACGACGACGAGCGGTGGAAGAGCGGGTGGGGGAGCAGGAGAAGGGAGGTGAAGAGGGTGGACAGCCCTAGTAAAATTTGGATTAGTCTGAATTAATTTTTTTTTATAACTGAACTAGTTCTGAGTGTACTTTGTAGTGCCTTTATCACAAGCCTTTATGTTATGAGTTGTTTTGCACTCGGAAAGACGTACCAAGAGCTCTTGCTCCCTCGTGGAAATCTTATTTGTAGTGAGCAATATACTTCTGTAGGTTCACATCCAGCCCCAGAGTTCCTTCACTGCTGCTCTACTCCAACTGTTTATTAAATAAAAAAATATAATAGCATGGACGAAGTCAGAAATTTGAACTAAGGTGGACTGGGTGTGGACCAGCACATAGTCAAGTCTTTCTAGCTCAATGGTTAAGGTGGGAGACATCCCCCGCGGTCATGGGATCAAATCATGGCGGAAGCACGTTAATTCCCTTGTACAGAAAATTATTTGAGGAAGGTGCGGCACGGCCCGGTAGCGGGTGCGGTGGGACCTAGGTG
The DNA here is from genome assembly GCA_036927795.1 of Iris macrosiphon. Taxonomy (NCBI): domain Eukaryota; kingdom Viridiplantae; phylum Streptophyta; class Magnoliopsida; order Asparagales; family Iridaceae; genus Iris; species Iris macrosiphon. The sequence continues at coordinate 2,692,484 of JAYESA010000018.1, read as the reverse complement.
CAATTGCAGGAAAAGTGTGGTCCGAATGCAGCTGAGATGCAGGTGTTGTAGGTCTTCGGATCGTGATATAGCCTTCCGACTAAGTTTGTAAGGTCTTCAAACTGTGTAAGCCTTCAAATCAGAATAATATTTTTTCTTCTTTCTGAGTGAGTGAGTGAGTGAGTATATATATATATATATATATATATATATATATATATATATATATATATAGAGAGAGAGAGAGAGAGAGAGAGAGAGAGGGGAAATGATATCTAGTTATATATTATTCATCAGTTTGCAAGTTCGAGTCTCCTCGATGCTATTTATTTTTTTATTTTATTTTATTTTTAAATTATGTGGTGAGTTGGTGATAAATGAGCTACTGGAGGTAATCGACGGATTCTCGTGGTAATTTTCACAAACCAAAACAACATATGGGAAAATGTATGTAAAGCACACAAATGGAATTTTATCTGTTTATTTCACAAAAGCTCAATCCTTTTGACTTTTGCTTACTACTTTTTTTTTTCTTCTTCTGTTGAAATTTGCAAAATTCTTGGATACAACGAACACATATTAAATATTTTTAGTTTACGTAAGTGGGATGTTATAAATTAATGTGAACTTCTGTAGTCATTGAGAAGGTTTCGACGATGATTCTATGAATGAAATATATTGGAATATTTGAAAGGTTCATATCGAGACACCACCTATTCTATTGTTACCTATTTTTAAAGTAGAAGATCGGTGTCTATTAAATGTTAATTGCTACTCACTGTCAACCCCAACCAAATCAAAATGAAATTATTTTCATTTTTTTTTTTTTTTTAATTCTCTGACTAACTGTCGGCAATGCCAACTTGACGGTCCAAGCTGTTGTAATCACTGTCAACCTCAATTATCTTCAATTTTATATTCTCTGAGCAATATTGCGACCCAGAACCATTTCATATAGAGTTGGGACTTTTTCACATTTTAATTTTTCACTCTTCGATTTTAACAATCAAATTTTATAATAAATTATTCTTTTGAAGTACTTAAAGTAAGTTTTAAAACACATCGAAACTATTTCAAGAAACCGACAATATAAGTATTTAAATTATATTTTTGTACTACACGATATATTTTTGAAACGGTCTATCGATGTGTTTCAAAATTGATGAATGATGCGTCAAAAAAATAATTTATAAAGTTGGGATGTCAAAATCGAACAGTAAAAATTTAAAATGTCAAAGAATGTCCGAACGCTATAGTTAGAATGCCAATAGAGTCATTTAGCCCAAGGCCGTATCCAATGAAAATTTCTAAAATTGAGTTTCCATCATACTTGCTATTGTACTTTTAAGAAAAAATTTATCATAGTTGGTAGAGTTTTTATATACAAATTGTACACAACAAAAAATATTCTCCAATGCCGGGGCGAACCTACATGAGGGCTAGTGGGGCAGTTGCCCCCACCGAATTTTTGCTTCCTAGTTAAATATTCTTTTTATTTAAATTTTTTTTTTTATCAATTTTATGTTTTGTCTCCTCCAAAAATTTGTAATTATTAATTTTTATATACATATTTACATCATCTTTTACTTTTTTTTCTTTATAATTTTTATTGTTTTTGATGATTCGAGAGAGAAGTCATAGTTGAGGAACAACAAAATTTCGATATAGAGAACTTTATTTAACAAAATTATATATATATATATATATATATATATATATATATATATATATATATATATATATATATTTGAGGTTAAACTCCCTCTTTTCAATTTCTGTGTCCGCTCCTGCTCCAACGATTTTTTATTTCTATTCTAAGTGGCAGAAAATAAAAGGATCAAACTTAAAGATTTAGGACCAATATTAATTACTATAAGAGAGAAAAAAAATTGTTAGTAAATATTCTAGTATAAATTTTCTTCATATGTAAGAGTCACGATATGAGAATTGAAATACAAACTATTGTTGGAAGAAATTTATTTTTTTCTTAAAAGATTACTACCTTAAAAACTGGGAAGACAGAAACCTTCATTTGAGAAAGGACTAATTAAGACTTGTCATTTTATGAATGACGAGTTGCAGAAATAGATTTTCAAAAAAAATAAAGACGTATATAGATCCAAACAACCTCTCAATTTCCAGATGGCAAACATAGTATTTGTTTCTTGAATAAGTTGACAAGGAAGTAGAGCAGCTCCTCTGTTTGTTTCATAGTGTATATTCAACTTACAAACGCAGCCAATTTCGAAGACTCCAAGGAATCGAAGCTAACATCGGAATAAAAGTCGGCAACGATTAGTTTGGAGGCCTAAGCCGAAAGAATCAGGAAAGCCGGCAATCCAAACAATAGGAATACAAAATGAGGAGGAATCAAAGACGGTCAGCCATTGCAAACAACATACATATTAGGTCAACCAACATAGTTACTAGCCGAATGCACTCGTTGTTATGGCCGTTCTTTCTGTTCTTGTTGGACGTGCGAAAGCATTGTCAACCTGTAACACCCCGTTCCGTTCAAGCGGACTGTCGATTCAAACGGCAAAAGTGCAATGTTTCGACCCGCTTTGCTCAGACGAGAATACTCGTTTGAGACTAAAAATATCCAGACTTGTCCCTACAGGTTTCCGGCTTAGGCTTTCAGAGGCTCACTTGACGTATCGCTCTACCGAGGCGAATCATCGCTAAGGAGGGTGGCTACGGTGAACTTGTCTTTGCTTAGCCAGCACACTTAAAATCTGAAATGATACATGCTAGTCGCTAGATGAATCACCCCTTGCATGCTAATAATAATACAACGCACCTAGCTAAGAAAATAATCCCAACTTGTATTGCTTGTGCTAGAACATGAAAATAAAATATTGCTTACATATATGTTCAGACCCTCGCATGTTACCCTAGAACGTGTCGCTCGGGAAGTCCCTTACGATCTCACTCCTCGGCTTACCTTTGGGCCCGAGCTAACGTGAATGTTTGTGTTTATACAAATGTATGCTTGTCTGCTTGTATGTTGTCTTATTTTCATCCAAACCCCGGGAGACTACTAAGTAGTCGTTCTGTGCCTGAATGAACCTGCAAGTATCCGGGACCGTTAGGTCACCAAGGCAATCTCCGCCCCAAGGGAAATGCATCAAGGCAAATCATTCACTGAACGAGAATCAAGATTCAAGCAACTCGTGTACTCGTGTATTCGTGCTCTCGTGAAATTGGAAAGACCCTGACCTGCATGTCACAGACAACTTGTAAAAGGTGATCTTTGGATCTCGTTCCGCGGACGGTCACCGGGGCACTGGGGCCGACCCGGTCTAGACGGAACTTCTGGTAGTCGTCTGTTTCGGCGGGATAAGTGCAATGTCCATCGTTTCTATTGCTAGCACTTTATCCTCGACCTTGAGACTACAATAATGGTAGTCGTCTGTTTCGACGGGATAAGTGCAATGCCCATCGTTTCTATTGCTTGCACTTTATCCTCGACCTTGAGACTACAATAACGGTCATTTATGACTATGCCAGCGACTCATGTTCATATAGATAAGTCATCCTCGCTTAGCGACAATCCGCGTGCGAGTCATTGCATCGCATCAATGAACAACTGAACACCTGAACGATCATGATACAATGACTCTCGTGTTGCATATGCTATTGCCTTGGTTTTCATTATGAATGCCCCTGAATGTGTATACTTGCTCATACTTGAATTAACAATGTTTGCCTTGGACAGGGAAGGCCAAAGGGTAAGTCTCGCCGTGTTTCCTCTCATGTCGCACGACGCACTGCCACACGAGTTAGGCTATTCAATGTTTGCATGAAACTGGTCATAAGGCAACTAGAAAGACAACTTAATAGTTGGTGCACGGAACCTATATTACGTGTTTGGATTTGTCGAGCGGGCGAGTAGCTTCCCCACCAGTGCATTCAATGTACTGATAATCCACCAGATTGTATGCAGGGTGCGGAAGAACCTCGTTCGGTGTGGATGCCCCCTTCGTGCGTGCTAAGGCCAGGAGTTCCCTCTGAAGCCTTGGGGCGCTGCGTCCGGAACTGAAGCACATATACAAGACATAATGTTGTGAACATCGCCTGTACAATCATTCCAGAATTGTAGCCACTTGGCACGCTTTTATTATTTCAGAGAGAGAGGCTTGAGCGACTTGTAATCTCGGCTATACACCGCCTGTAACACTTGTTTATATCAATAAATGAGTTGCTTTACTTCAACTTGTGTTATTCAATACTTCCGCTATATTGTCGACTCAGTGAACTTGTTACCAAATCGCCTATGCGTTTATGACTCCGCTACACTCGGACAATCTGTGCGACTCTGTGGCTTAGAACTCTTACCGCCAGCCACTGAATCATGGCATTGCACGGACGTGGATCACGCTCGTGCGACATCACGTCCGGATGGGTCAAAGCGCTCGTTCCGCGGGAGCGCTGGCGCGGTGATTCTTGCCTAGTGGGAACGACTGACTTGCCTGCGGGAGATCAAGATAGAGGTTTAGTGTTGTGATACCAAGTTGGTTCAAAACCAAGATAATCATTTAGCATTTGTAATTATAATTTATATATTTAATATTGCTTTATTATAGATATGTGATATTTACCTATTGTTTGTGTATCCTGGGATACGGTATCTTAGTATCCTAAGATGTAGCTTGTATGGCCTAGATTCATAGTGTGTGAGCCCAATATCTTTGAGTTAGACTCATGCAACCTAGAAATAGCTAGTTGATCATAGTTAACCATAGTTTGACTATAGTTCGACCGGTTTGACTTAGAGTTGACCTAGTTTGACTTTTGACTTAAAAATGGCTTTATGACCTAGAAGTTGACTAGTTTAACTTATTTTTTTTCAGAACCTTGTATTAATGCAATATTCCATATATAGATCTATGTGACACCAGTTCGGACAGTTTGACATTCATTGCTCTGGACCGCATGCGAGTACATTTCTCTGATTATTTTCAATTCATAATATTGTATATATGCATGTTCTAGAATTGTATACATTGATTTCCGACACAGTAATTTCATGGACTGGTGCTATATGGATCCCGTCAGGAGGTGTTATCCCCTACCGTGTGCAACGGGTATCCAGTCACATGTATTTCATCGTGTGCATCGGGTATTGACTTTCATGTGCTTCTTGTGCATCCACGATTTCGTGTGCTAGTGTGACTATATCGTGATCATGTACGTAACGTGTCGTGATTGGATCCACGAGTATTGGTTGAGGAGGGGAGTAGGAGTTGGTTATGTGATCAAAGCCCTCTTGATCTCATGTGCATGTCGATTATACACCTCACGTATAATGGAGTTACCTTTATACCTCATGTGCAACCTAAATCGATCACATAACGAACTTACACTCTAAATCACATAGTTAGTTCTCATGTTCTTTACTTGTAGTTATTTCTTGTATTTACTTCCAGTTACTATTGTTCTTATTGCCTGTTCACCCTGTATTGTATATTCTTTCTACTTGTGCATCTTGTATCCTTTTTCTATTGCTTGTTATATATGCTCGATTATATATTTGAAACTGCTTTTAGAGGTATGTACTTCACTCCATTCCTGACTGAAAAATATTTTTCAGAGGATCCGAGAGATTGGTGTCCGACATACTATGGACTTTGACTTATAGATGGTGCAAACTTGGACCCACTAGTTCTGGAGTGACTGCCGAAAGTTTTAGCCGATTTACTAGGTAGCATAGTTTTTTCTCTTTAACATTTTGGTACCGGATTTATTTTCGGCTTATATTTGAGTTTTTGATTATTGTTTCTATTGGTGTTGATATATATATTGAATAGATAGTTATGGTATACTTCCTTGATATCTTCTCGTGCTTCTAGAATTGTGATTGAGTTTTGTGTGAGACATTGTTGGCAGGTTTTATATTATTGTGAGATGTTTAGATAGTATAGTTAACCAAGACAGTGTTCTACCGCTGATACTACGGCGTAGGCTGGGCGTTGCTCCCGACTTGCATCCCTACGCCGGGTGCGGGTCGTGACACGTTTTTAGTGGAGGCCCATGCGGGTCAGGCTTCGCAAGTTTTACGATATCGTGGTAGTGCGACAACTTAGTTGTACTACTGCGTGCCTGCGATAGGATATAGGACATAGGACACTAGGATGAGAGAGGATACTCAATCACAAATTTCTTGAGAGATTCCTGGGATGACCCTTGAGAATCTTATTACAATTCCCATTTTAAATCTTTTTCTTGTTTTCGTCCGCTCTCACTTGTTGTTGTTGAATTTGATTCTTGGTGATCAGTTGATTTAAATTCTTGGTGTCATTGTTGAGTTTGATTTTATATCGAGAGGAATTTTACGGACTAAATTACGGTATCATCTGATGACATATGAGGACAGTAAGAAAGGTGAAATGTCTGCTTTGGTTATGGAACATAGAGTTTATCGTAGCCATATTAGCTGGAATAGCGAAAATGTAGGGACCTGACTTCGGATGTACATATCTTAGTTATGAAATTTAGAATTTCTTGCAGCTATACTAGTTGGCACAGCGAGGATTCTAGACGACATGATTATAGAGGTGCATACCTAAGTTATGTGATCTATCGTTTATCGTAGCTATGCTTACTGGCGTGGAGAGAATTCTGAGTGTCATGATTTCGGATAGACGTGTATGATTATCAGATTGTATCTTAAATAAGTTCTTAAAGTATACTTATTCATTTTTGTTATTATAGGACTTTGTTCCATCATTCCTTAGCTTAGCAGTAGAGATACCTTCAGTTCTTTAGTCCAGTTCCTTATAGAGCTTTATCCTATTGGGATTTCTTATTAATGTGATAATTAGTGATTTGCAATTAGGTCTGTGTCTTGAGTATGAGTATTGACTGTTGGGAGTGTGGCTTATGAGTCTGTAAGTGGTTCTTGGTTGGGCAGGTGAGCAATATGCATAAATCTAAGGATAACCATAGCATAGTACTTTGTAGCAATAGTTCTATGATAGGTATCATTATAAGTTAGTATTGTTACTATAGGTAGAAGAGGGAGTAGAAAATATCAGTAGTAGTTCTAGGAGTTAGTATCAGAATCAACATGCCAGTTCTGGATAATCATGAATTCAGATAGTTGGGTGATCCATGTAAATATTTAAGTATCAAGGAAATTGTGTTAAAAATTAATGGAGCATGATATTTAATTGGGTGGTTGATACTTGGGTGTGTCAAGAGTAGAGAAATGTATATGCATCAAGGGTATTAGTGAGTGTGCCATAGTAGAAGGATACCCATAAGTGTATGAGAGAGTGTGAGGGAATAATAAAACGTTATGCTAAAGTAGTAGGACTTGTGATACAGGTTGATGTGAGTAGATAGGGTGTACCAGTATATGACTAGTGATGGATATATCACCTGATATTGAGGCTAGTGATGCGTTGGAAGCAATAGGTAGAAGAGTGTCTAGAAATTGAGTACAGGATGCACAGTGGGTGATAAGTGTCAGTGTAGAAGTTCATGAGTATCAGAAAGTGGAAGCTGGAATGTTAATATTATGTCATAGGTTGAAAAAATATCAAGATTGGTCATGGAAGATATGTATCACTGAATTGTGTATCCGTCTGTAAAAGGTTTGAGGAGAAATTTATATACTTAAATAGAGATATGAAACCATATGTCGGCCTTTGAGTGTCACGCACCAGTCCCAAAATACGTAGGACTAGGAATACGTAACACGCCCAGCCGTATGTATATGAACTCCAATATATGGAAACCAAATACACACGTACGTTGTATATGAATATTCAATCCACCAGTAGTAATATACTATCACAACAAGTCACACATAATATATATCTCATCCACAGCACACAGAATCAGTAGGAATAAAGAGCTGAATAATAACTGAAGATCAAAGATAAGTATCAAGTCTGAGTGTGAGTGATCCAGTTGGTAGTTTTCTCTGGGCTCTCAATGCCTTTGTACGACCTCGGACCCATCTGTATAAAGTTCCTTACTGAACTAACTCTAGCTCGAGGTACTGGAGCTAATGCTTGAGTTGGTACAGGAGTCTGTGCAGCCATCCTCTCAAGTGCTGCCAGAAATTCTTGTCTCTGTTCTGCTGCTTGCTGTCTCTGTTCCTGTATCATCATCTGGAAGAATTGGAACAGTTGTGCCTCGCCATCCTGCGGTATCGATGAGACTGGAAGGTTCCCATTAGGTGGAACGGGAAGATCAGATGGAACTGGATTGTGAATCTGTCCATCTGGTCCCGGAAGTCTAGGAATTGTTTAGGTCTCTCCTTGAGTCTGACCATTGACTCCAGGAGTTGTGTCACCATCGGTGACAGTATATCTTTTCTGCATATCCATCTTTCTGCAGATGATGTACACAATGATTTAGAAGAAGTACATGAATCAAACAGGATGCAAGCATTAAATAGAATGTAGAAGCATGAAACATGCTGGGAAATTGTCCACGTATTTCACAGTGAAAAATCCCCACATACATGAAGTCTCTTCTGCTTAAAACAGAGACTCAAGGTAGTTGCGTAAAACAGGTTGCTAAGCTGTCCGCATAAAACAGAGGTTCTAGGAAGTTTGCGTAAAACAGATATTCAAAACTGTCGGCATAAAATATGGTTTCAGAACTGTCTGGGTAAAAGTCGGCGTAAAAGTTTCCACGCGTAAAGTCTGCGCGTAAAAGATCTGCGTAAAAGTTTACTATTCCTCCGCGTAAAGTTTGATATTCTTCTGGCGTAAATCTTAAATACGTTGCAGCGTAAAGTAGTACGAGAAACTCTTTGTATTTCCTCGGATGAATTTGTCAGACAAATCAGTGAACCTGACATCTGATAAAAGTACTGCACGATGATCGAGAGGACGGCTGTGATGATGATTTTGCATGGAGACCCAGGTTGTCGGCTAGTGACATATTGATACAAGTCGTTTTTACGCTTCTAAGAGGAAGAAAAGTTGAGTCTTCTGAATACGCTTCCTATAGAGATGAGTTTTTACGCTCAAGATAAGACACAATCAGATGTCACATAAAAAGCTGTCTTTGCACAGGGCTCGAGACATATCTCTGCATTTAATGCATGAGATTTGGTCAAGACTAGGAAACTAAGGCTGTAACACATACACTCATATCACCATCCTTACATTTTACGCCTAATCAGGCTACTCTACGCTGGTTATCTATTATTCATGAATCCTCAATTTTACACTGGGACGGTTACCTACGTGGTTTGCATGTCAAGATTTTTATAAAGGAATATGTGTCAGTTGTCATAACCGTAGCATAAAGTAGACAGTCTTCTTCATAGTTTGGCTTTTACGCCAACAAGATAGTCAATTGGCTTTTACGCCAACTAGGCAGTCTTTTGGCTTTTTACGCCAACAAGGATAAAGAGTCTGGCGTAAAACTTGTTTATCCAAACAGAGGATAATTTGAAAGGAAGAATGAGATTTTAGTCAAGTGTGGATGAGATCCTTATACTCTATTCATATACGCAGGCTTGTTTGGTACAATTACTAACCAAGACAATATATTCTTGACCTGCATGGGCCACCACTAAAAATACATCACGCCCCAGTCCCAAAATAAGTAGGACTAGAAATACGTAACACGCCCAGCCGTATGTATATGAACTCCAATATATGGAAACCAAATACACAAGTACGCTGTATGTGAATATCCAATCCACCAGTGGTAATATACTGTCACAATAAGTCACACAGAATCTATATCTCATCCACAGCACACAGAATCAGTAGGAATAAAGAGCTGAATAATAACTGAAGATCAAAGATAAGTATCAAGTCTGATAGTCGGGTGAAAACAAATCCACTACAAACGACTATAATGAAGTAGCAAAAAGATCTCTAAACAACGGTAATAAAATCATAGATACTCCGAGGGTAAGATCTCCTCAGTCTGGAAGGTAGTGTCAGGTCCAGGACCGTACTCCTGAGGATACTCCTACTCGTCCATATCTGGAAAGGGACTAGGTCCTCAGAAGGACGTAACAAGATACATAATAATATGCCAATAAAGTACTGAAATATAAACATACAATAAGTCGTCTAACCGTCTAAGTGAATGCAATTTGAGAACAACTTTTCAACACGTGGGCTATCTGGCCATAATGGGATTGGCATAATTCTCTCAAAAAATCAGGGGCCTACTAGCATATCGTCTTTTGAACGGCAGAGGCCGCCTGCAATATAAAATATAGTGGTAGTCATCACCCGTTTCTCCGGTGGAGAATCCGGGCGTACAGGAGAAAAGTGTAAAGGAGCCCAAACGCCTTACTTATTGTTCTCTCCATCCCATGCCCTAGGCATGTCATATCTATGACACAATAAACCTCTAAATAACTGTCAGGTCTACTAGCATACAAAGTTTCTATCAGTAGTCATCCCTAACGCACGGCTCATACGTACAGGCGTCCAACCCAATACGTAGTCCGGGATCTATATGAGACTCACAACTCGTGTAACTACTGTGTCACGGCCAATGAATCTAATGATGCTTCATAATACTGGGGTGGTCTCATAAAGTAGGTCCAAAATCTACAAGAATAAACATCTATATAAGCAGAATTAAACATGCATGTATCAGTTGGAATGTAAATAATAGTACGATGGCAAGGTATACTTGCCAAGCAAAAGTTCCGTATAGTGCACGTCCAAATAGTATTTTAGTTTGTTGTAAGAAGAAGTGGGGTTAGGGTTTGGAAGAGTTGTAATAACTACATATATATATATATATATATATATATATATATATATATATATATATATATATATATATATATATATATATATATATATATATATATATATATATAAGAGGCGGTGGGGGTCACTTAATGGTTAAGAAACTATTGCCGCTGTTGTTTTCTTTCTTTCTTTCATTGGTTTTGATTGCGGTTGGGGAGAGTTTAGTAATAACATAGAGATAAGAGGCGGTGGAATGAGGCGGTGGTGTTTGTTTTATGCGCAGTGTAGGAATTTAAGCGGTGCAGATTTTTACTTTACGCGCGGATGAAATAAGAAGCGGTGGAGTTCTACTTTACGCGCGGAGTTGTTTTACGCGTGGGGTTTAAACTTTACACGCGGAGAAGGAAAGAAAGAGAAGTTGGGTTTTGCTACTGCTGCTGCTGATATTTTCTACGCAGGTTTGGGTGCAAGCGGGTAGTGGGTTTAGGAGTTGCGGTTTGGGTTTGATCCAATAGAAATTTTATATATATATATATATATATATATATATATATATATATATATATATATATATATCAATACATAGAAAACTCTAAAAATTATATTGGTGCATACGTTTAAGCCAGCAACTGTCCAAATGGTCTCCTACATGGAATAAATTAGAGAAAATTTATAATGGCTCCATAAATGCTCTAATTGCACAAACCTCTCAAAATAAAAAATAAATAAAATATATTTCCTCTATTTAGCTTATAATTACTATAAATAAATAATTAATTAATTAATAATACAATAAATACGGTTTTCAGAATTAGGGGTTTTACATTCTATCCAACTTATAAAAATTTTATCCTCGAAATTAAAATAGGGTAGGGTCTCTCTATCTAATCTCTCTTGATTACAATAAAAAAATTTATCTCAAGTTTAATAATGCAATTTCTACCAAACTTAGAATTTATCTATCTATCACTTAAGGCCATGTATTTAAGAAAACTATTCCTCAAATTATTTAATCATGTTATTCAATCCTCAAAGTTTACACAAAATATATCACCTATGATATACCCTTAATTTCGGAAAGTAATCATCAAATAATGTGATTGGTCTCTGAGGTATATCTAGTACTATCTGTATATTAAACTTATACCAAGCACGAAGTTTCGTCTTTCCGAAATAAGGGAAGACAGAGAGCAATAATAAAGAACTCTAGGTGAAGGTGATAGAATACAAGTACGAGGTTCAAGGAGTTTTAAAGAATTCAATTGGGAATTGTCAAGGCGGTTGTGGGTTAAAATCATATTTTGGTAATTCCTATTCACATGCTCGTATTAGTACAGTTATGTAACTGATGTGATATGCCAGTCATGTCTAGGGACAAGTATATTCGTCTACTAGTCAATTATGTCTCTCAATCCATGTAAAGTAGTATTGCGAAGGGCGAACCAAGCGCATTATGGTTGATCAGACCGTAATACACTGATTCTGAAATGTATTAATGTATGCATCCACTAATACATATATCATGAACAAACTTGATAAAAGAATAAGCTTGCAAAACTAGGCTGTAACAGCAGCATAAGTCAAGGTAGTTAAAAAATAGAATTATGCCAATATGCTAGATTATGATGAGAGATGTTACAAAATGATTCAAGTCACAAAGAGATAAGATTCTACAGTCTCTATAGTTGTCATACTAACTCCTTGTCTAAGTCGCTAGTTGACCAAATAGGGTATGGGCCTCTAAAATTTACAGTCTGGATAAACATTATCTTCTTATGCTAGCGTACAGTTAATATCACCATACGTTATTAAGTAGTCAAGAGGATTATATGATACTAGGTTGTGAGGTATACTATCCAACTTATAATAATAAACTAATACTGTAATTGCCTTAAGGGGATTCTTCAGAATAACCTGGTCCTTGTAAATAAGATAGAACTCTTGTTAGGGTATATGAGAAAAGATCTTGGTACTCATTAAGGTCTCCTATTGCATTATATAGGGAATGGTCATCTTAAGTCTTAATCATAGTGCTCATAGAATAAATGTGTCAACATTAAGAATGAAAGGGTTATTGGCTTTCTAGTGAAATAGAATATAACTTGTATCAAGTTATGGATACAAATTATGGGATCTACGACTAAAGGATAATAATCACAGTCTAAATGAATAACTCAACTATCAGGCACAAAATTTAAAATTCAAGATTACAACTATAACCTTAGTAAACTATATATCCTAACATAGAATAAAATCACTTGATCTACAGTCAGAAGTGTCAGGGATGGTATAAGGTATAAATTAACAAAGTAATTTTATACCTTGGTGTCACGACCCGCACCCGAAAATCGGGCATGAGCCGTGGGTACGTCCAGCCTACGCCGCAGAATCGGCGGTAGAACGCTGTAAAGGTCCGTTCTAGGTCAACCATATCTATCTATATCTCACAGAAAAATCCGGCATGACCTCTCCAAAAGGAGGGCAAACCCACGCAATATATATATAAAATCCTCTCCCAAAGGAGGCAACCACGCAATATATATATATGAACTCTCAATCACAAAATCTAGGGAAAGAAATAAAGCACGATATGATATAAACAAGAAAACAGAACCAAGAGAGCAAGACAATCCCAAAATAATACAGTCCAAGTCTACAAATAGCTACAACATCAAGCAACAAAAGAATAAGTACAGTCATCCAAAATACAAACCACTGGAAATAACCCAGGAAACCCACCTAGCTAACTAGGGTGCTATCGGCGTCTCCTCGGCGCACTCCTCCTCGATCACGGGGTCAAAACAGTCGTCAACACCCGGCCCGTAGAACGTAGGGCAATAGTCCTCAGGATCCTCTGGAAAAAATATGCCCAGTCAGGACTGGAGCAAAGTACATAACTCTGAAAGTAACTCCAAATGCATGGTAAGTTGTATATGACGAGCAATAGAAAAATAATCAAGATGCACAGGGAATAAATATATGCTGGAGCACAATAAGTAGCTGTAATGTAAACTGGAGAATAATACAAGTAGTGGAAAAGTAACTGCAGGTGAGAAACATGAATACTAGCTAAGTGCCTTGAGCACAAGTTCGTTATGTGATCGGCTTAGGTTGCACATGAAAAACACTAAGATAACTCCGTTATGCGTGAGTTGCATAACTGACATACACATGAATACTGTTTGGCTTTGATCACATAACCAACTCACTACTCCCCTCCCCCACTAATACCATTGGATCCAACCACAACACGCTACGTACATGATAATAGCTCGCGCACACGAAGGCGAGAGCACAATAAGCACATGATAGCACATGAGAATCAATACCCGAAGCACATGATGAAATACACGTGATAGAGTACCCGCTGAACACGGTAAGGGAGATAGCATCTCATGACGGGATCCACTAGTACCAGCTCGTGTAACAATATGTCAGAATCAAGTATTACAGTTCTAGAACAAGTGATATAAACGCTATCATGAAATAAAAACTATCAGAGGTAGGTACTCGCCTGATGTCCTGAGCAACTGATGAGGATCGAGATCCGAACCGGTATCGCAAGGACCTAATACGAAAAGCAGAATTAAACAGGGTTCTAAGCATTTAAACTGATATAAAATAATTAAAAACAGGCTTCTAGGGCTATTCTAGGTCGAACGGGTCAAACCGGTAAAATTCGGGTCAAAAAGTCAACCCGGGGTCCAAAAAGTCAACTCTAGGTCAAAACTAGGTCAAACATTGACTTTTACGGTCAATGGGGACAATTATGGTCAAAGCTAGGTCAAACTAGGGTGCCCCTGAAATTCTAGGTCAAACCGAGCTCATTAAGCTACTAAACTCACAAACTCGCCTAATCGAGATACCGGGATACCCTCGGTATCCGATACCTCGCCCTAGGCCACGCACCCCGCCTAAACCCGCTAAAACCTATGCTAGCACGCGTAAATATATATATATAAACATACAAAAATCATTCCAAGACATTTCCTAGGCTAATGCTCAAATACCCCGCTCGAAACTCAATACCTTGAATATCTCAAGGTATTGAGATACCTCGGTATCTCAAGGTATTGAGGTTTCGCTCTAAAACCCCTCTAGCTAGCTATCTAGCTACTAATTATGCACCTAGTTATAAATCTAGGCTAGGTAATATAGATATCTACCATATGTTAATACATCTAAGTAGGTATCTACCTATATACATATATATCCACATACACATATACTCAATTATCCATTATCTTACCCTACGCATATATATATAACTTATAGGCATATAGATATCTATATCCTAGATAGGTATATCTAAGTATCTAGCTATCTACCTATCTATAATCTATAAATCTAACTATCTACCTATTATCTACTTATCTAAGTAACTATCTATCTATCTAAGTAACTACTTAATCTAACTAGCTATTTATCTATCAACTAATCTATCTAACTTATTATCTATCCATCTATCTATTCATATACCTATCTATCCAACTACCTATCTATACCCAAACCTCGCCACGCTCCCCGCTGCATGCTGGAGCTTCTACATGCTGCTGCTACTGCCCTCAAAGCTGCTGCTGCAGCTACCTGTTACTGCTGCTGCTGTGCTATGCTACTGCTGCTGCTGATTCTGCTGCTGCTGCAGCTATTCCTGCTGCTGTGCTGCTGCTGCAGCAGGTTCTGCCCCCCCCCCTTCCTCTCACATACACACACACACACACTCCCATATATATACCTATATATATATCATCCTCTATATATATATACATACATATATATCTATCTATATATAACTAGATATCTATATATATTCACACTCATCTACACACTCTAACACACACACTAACACACTCACACACTAATACACACACACACTCACAACACTAACAACACACACACACATAAATATATACATAGCCATATATATATATATAAACTTAATATATATATATATATATATATATATATATATATATATATATATATATATATATATATATATCTACACACACTCTCAACTATATATATATATATATACATACACCAAAAATATATATATATATATATACATATACACACACACAAGCACACTTACACATATACATATATATATATATACACATAGACATATACACACACAAGCACATAGATATAAATACACACATATATATATAAATATATATACATAAACACACATACATATAAATATATACATATATATATATATAGACACATATACACTAACACAACACAACACACAACAACACACAAACCACACGCCCCACTCACGCCCAACGACCCCGACACTCACCAATACCCTAAAATATATAAAATATAACTCGAAAACTCTAGCACACATTCTCCGATACTGACCCAACGCGCGCACAAACCCGAAATGAGGAAACCAAGTCGAAATGGCCGTTCGGTCATTTTGACGAACACGTGGTGCGCGGCTCGGAAAATCTCCTGAAACGCACACCAAACGAACTCGGAATTGGCCTAAAATTTACCCACGTGCTCTACACGATGTCTAGATCCTAGAAAATGTGCTCCCGCGTTGATTCTAGGTCCGTGGTGGAAACGCACACGCACTTAAAATCGGCGACGACGAAAAGCCCCAATTTCGCCCGAAATGTCCGTTTTTTCGCGACACGGCTTCCCGTGTCCGAACGGAGACACGCACTCACCCTCTAGACACCCGACAACGTCTACCTAGGTCCGTCTAACCTAGGACATCACCCAAAATTGGGCCAAATTTGGATTCCACCCGAATTCGACACAAAACCTAATGTCAAAGTCTCTAAACTCACCCAAACTAGTTCCAACTTCCTCCTACGGGTAGGGTTAGGGTCTATGAAGGTTCTACAACACTAATTACACTACACAAAAGTAATTAGGAAGGGGAAAGTTAGGTTTTACCTCTTGGGAGTTGAAATCCCAAGGCCAAAGTCTCACAACCCCTAGAAATCACCTCCATCAAGCTCCAAGCCACCAAAACTAGTCTCCACACAAAGTCTAGGCTCCACACACCTAGGTTAGAGAAAATGTAAGGTTAGGGTTAGCTTAAGGAAGAAGGAATGAAAGAAGAAGGAAAAAAAGTGAAGAAGAGACTTACTTTGGAGAAGAAGGAAGAAGGAAGAAGAAGTGGAGAAGAAGAAATGAAGAAGAAGAAGTAGAATGAAGTAGAATACAAAGAGGGATGGGGGCTGCTGCTGTGGTGTGCGGGTGGGAGCGGGTAGGTAGGCCGGCCAAGTCAATTAAAGGGGGGTTTACAAAGTTCCAAATTCCCAAAACGCCCCTACTCACTTGGTTTTGGGTTCCGGGTCTCCAAATGCACTCAAACTAGCTCCAAATCACTCCAACTAACCTCCTAAAAATAAAATAATAAATCTAAGCCCCAAAATAATTCTCACAAGGGTGTGGGCTGGGTCGGACATGGGTCCACTAGGGTCGAACATGGGTCCAGGCTAGCCAAAACCCTAAAATAATCATTAAAAATAATACAAGCACTATTTAAATATAAATATAACTAATTAAATACAATCCACTATTTATCAAACAAAAATAAAAAAAAATACCCTATTTTCTAGAATTGGGTAGTGACACTTGGTCAACGAAATAGGTTCAGAAAATGTTCGAGCCTGCCGTCCTCGTGCTGCCAAGTTGATTCTCCTAGTCTATTTATCTGCTGAGCTGGCTTCGGTGCTGGAAGTGCTAGCTCCTGTACTGGCGGTGAAATTTTCAATGTCTGCTGCATTGGGCAGTCTCTTAGCAAATGTTGCTCAGAACCACACCTCATACATTGTCCTAAACGAGTTCGACAGTTCCTCATAATATGTCCACATTTACCACAATAATTGCAGTGGGGCTTCTCTTGGGTCTGGTACGGTCCGGCTCTGTGTTGATACTGTTGTTGTTGTTTCAAATGACGTCTGATAGGTACTCCTTGTTGTGTCCTTATTGGTCCTGGATGTGTCCTCACACCCGTCATCCATAAGTCTGTAGGTAGCTGTGATGCCTCTAATAATTTTCGAGTGTGAGTGATCCAGTTGGTAGTTTCCTCTGGGCTCTCAATGCCTTTGTACGGCCTCAGACCCATCTGTATAAAGTCCCTTACTGAACTAACTCTAGCTCGAGGTACTAGAGCTAATGCTTGAGTTGGTACAGGAGCCTGTGCAGCCATCCTCTCAAGTGCTGCCAGAAATTCTTGCCTTTGTTCTGCTGCTTGCTGTCTCTGTTCCTGTATCATCATCTGGAAGAATTGGAACAGTTGTGTCTGGCCATCCTACGATGTTGATGAGACTGGAAGGTTCCCATTAGGTGGAATGGGAAGATCAGATGGAACTGGATTGTGAATCTGTCCATCTGGTCCCGGAAGTCTAGGAATTATTGAGATCTCTCCTTGAGTCTGGCCATTGACTCCAGGAGTTGTGTCACCATCGGTGACAGTACATCCTTTCTGCATATCCATCTTTCTGTAGATGATGTACGCAATGATTTAGAAGAAGTACAGGAATCAAACAGGATGCAAGCATTAAATAGAATGTAGAAGCATGAAACATGCTGGGAAATTGTTCGTGTATTTCATAGTCAAAAATCCCCACATACATGAAGTCTCTTCTGCGTAAAACAGAGACTCAAGGTAGTTGCGTAAAACAGGTTGCTAAGCTGTCTGCGTAAAACAGAGGTTCTAGGAAGTTTGGCGTAAAACATAGATTCAAAACTGTCGGCGTAAAACATGGTTTCAGAACTGTCTGGGTAAAATTCGGCGTAAAAGTTTCCACGCGTAAAGTCTGCGCGTAAAAGATCTGCGTAAAAGTTTACTTTTCCTCCGTGTAAAGTTTGATATTCTTCTGGCGTAAATCTTAAATACGTTGCAGCGTAAAGTAGTACGAGAAACTCTTTGTATTTCCTCGGATGAATTTGTCAGACAAATCAGTGAACCTGATATCTGATAAAAGTACTGCACGATGATCGAGAGGACGACTGTGATGATGATTTTGTACGGAGACCCAGGTTGTCGGCTAGTGACGTATTGATACGAGTCATTTTTACGCTTCTAAGAGGAAGAAAAGTTGAGTCTTCTGAATACGCTTCCTATAGAGATGAGTTTTTACGCTCAAGATAAGACACAATCAGATGCCACATAAAAAGCTGTCTCTGCACAGGGCTCGAGGCATATCTCTGCATTTAATGCATGAGATTTGGTCAAGACTGGGAAACTAAGGCTTTCGTCTTTCCGAAGTAAGGGAAAACGGGTTGACTTTTTGACCCAAATTTTACCGGTTTGACCCGTTCGACCTAGAATAACCCTAGAAGCTTATTTTTAGTTATTTTATATCAGTTTAACTCTTTAGAACCCTATTTTACCTTGCTTTTCATAATAGGTTCTTGCGACGCCAGTCCGGATCTCGATCCTTATCAGTTGCTCAGGACGTCAGGCGAGTACCTACCTCTGATTGTTTCCATTTCATGATAGCGTATATATCACCTGTTCTAGAACTGTAATACTTGATTCTGACACATTGTTTCACGAGCTGGTACTAGTTGGATCCCGTCATGAGATGTTATCCCCCTTGCCCTGTTCAGCGGGCACTCTGTCACTTGTATTTTATCATGTGCTTCGGGTATTGATTCTCATGTGCTATCATGTGCTTCGTGTACTCTCGCCTTCATGTGCGCGAGTTATTTATCATGTACAGTGTCGTGGTTGGATCCAAGAGTATTAGTGGGGGAGGGGAGTAGGAGTTGGTTATATGATCAAAGCCAAACAGTATTCATGTGTGTCACGCCCCAGTCCCAAAATGACGTGGGACTGAGCACGTGAGCAATGGCCAGCAGCACGCACCGATGGTCAACCCAATTTAATGGGTCCATCAGGGCATGCTTAAGCTGTAATCTAGCAGTAAGATGTTACAAGTCACAGGTATTTCTAATCTCATCCACAGAATAAACACAGATTAATTGCCAGAAATAATACAATGGAAATAATTAAGCAATAAATAAGATTATCTCGGGAAACAATCCGAGAATTAGTCTGTTACATTTAAGAAGAAAGACAGGAAATAAAATACTGAAATGGAAATACTGTGTATATGAAGCCGGTGCTCAGGAGAAGTCTTCTGCAACTATCTCGTCCTCGGTTCCGGGTTCTGCTCCAAGGAGTGCTCTTGTACCGTACACCTCGGGGTAGTTCTCCTCGGCTATACCTGGGGACATAGTCCATTCCAGGTCCTCAGGGGACATAACAAGGTACAAAAAATACAAGCCAAAACATATGCAGTGCAGCAATAAAGAAACAGCAGGGTAAATATGTAAACCAGCTAGTGATATGCAAGTGAGAGTTTTAGTCATACTCAGGCTGAGACTACTATAGGATCAGTGTCGAAGAAACCATAGCAGTATTTTCTCGAAGAGCCAGTAAGGAACCAAAGCTCTGTATCAGAGTCTAAGGCACCGCTAGATAAAAGTATTTATATTATAATATATTCAGCCTTGATATGATAATACTCTCCCCACCCCATGTAATCTCACGTCACAGTTGCAGAAAATATCAGGTACAAGTCACGCAAGTTTGAACTAATGCAATGAGTTAGGCTAGAATCTAAGCATGTAAACTGGAAATGACATGAAAATGTAGCCTATACGGAATCACCAGGTATATCTCAGGCAATTCTGTCACATGAAGAGTGTCAGGTGTCCTGGATTGAGCAGTTAAACAAGTTACATAGGAATCTACAAGAAATCAAGTAACATACTATAACCAAAAATTTCTGAGAATTGGCAAGCTTTACTTGCCCTCTGATGTATAACTAAGTCCAGGAGATAGGTAGCAAATCTGCAAGTTTTGGGAAGGTACACTTGCCTGTGGTTCCGGCTCGGTTTGCAGTTCTGACTTCGACGGGAATTACAGGCGGTACTCCGGTTGCTGTAACAAAACATCATCATCAGATCCAGAAAATATCAATCAGCTAGAAACGCCTGTCCTTGGGTCCAATTTGGAGACAAGGGCAAAAACGGCAGTTTCGGGTCAAAACGGGGTCCCCTGGTGGGCCCGCTTTGCACCGAAAAACGTGTCCGGGTCAAAGGTCTCCAATTTCACCAAACTTAGTGTCAACAGGTCAGGAACGATGATACGAATCCAACGGAACTTCCAGAATTGGATTCCGATGAGCCGATCACAAAATCGTCCGTCGAGCGGGGCCTGTGGGGCCCACGACACGCGATTTCGTCAACGTTCTCAGAATCGAACCAAACTTGACCCACAGGACCAGCGTATTGCTACGAGTCCGATGGCATAAGTTTCGTCTCGATCCGACGTGTGTACACAAAGTTAGGGCACGTTCCAGAAAGTACAGATACGGGGCGATGTCCGCGGATACACGTTGATTCCGGTGTGCACGCACACCCGAATCGACTTCTACGAAATTCCACACATCCGTATCGACGATGCGCACGTATCAGTGAAGACCGCACGCGACCAAGTCGTCCCGTTTGGCGGGGCGTACTCAGTTCCGGGGTGAAACAGGATCTGATTTTTTCCTGTTTTTGGATCGCGGTGTGCGATCACAACAGGACGCGATGCCCCGAACGGTTTGTCCGGACACCGAGAGGGTCATACAGGCTTCACAACACAATTCACGGAATCGAAAGCGGAGCTACGAGCAAAAAGTTACACGCACCTGAAGGGGACCCGAAAACCAGGGTC
Source organism: Iris macrosiphon (assembly GCA_036927795.1). Lineage (NCBI taxonomy): Eukaryota > Viridiplantae > Streptophyta > Magnoliopsida > Asparagales > Iridaceae > Iris > Iris macrosiphon. The sequence goes on along the minus strand of JAYESA010000018.1, from coordinate 2,671,106 downwards.
GACTCGTGTCGGACACGCGGATTCGAAACCGAATTAGGGTTAGGGTTAGGGTTAGGGATTGGGTTCGCCGGCGGCGGAGACGGCGGCTGGGCGGCCGGGCGGCTGAGGCGGAGGGCTGGGGGCACTCGGGGCGGCCGGAGGCAGCCGGAGCAGCGGCGCTGGAGCTGCTGCTGCTGTTGGCGGCTGTCGGCGGTCGACGAGGAGAGGGAGGGAGGCTGGGCAGGGTGGTGCGGCGGCGACGTCGCAGCGGTGGGCGGAGGCGGAGGCGGTGGCGAGGGCGACGGCGGAGTGGCGTGGTGGCGGTTCGGGGTCGACGCAGGGGGTTAGCTAGGGTTTTATAGGGCTGCGGCGGGTGGTCGTGGGGCCGAGGGAGGCGGCCTGGGCGGAGTCGTGGCCGCGGGGGAGGCGGGGCTCGTGGGGACGTGGCCAGCGTGCGGAGCGGCCGGCGGGTCCGGCGGAAAACGCGGGCAGTGGGGGCTGGGTGAACGGATCTGCCGGGTCGGGTTTGGGTCGGGTTCGGGTCGGGTTCGGTCGGGCGGACCCGACCCGACCCGATAGGGGAGCGGGCTGGGTCGGCCCAACGGGCTGGGTTCAGCGGGCTTGGGCCGGGCCGGTTTATTAATAATAATAATAACAAAAATAATAATATTAATAATAATTAATAATTAATAAATCAATAATTAAATAAATAATTAATTAAATAAATACTTTTTAGGTGTTTTAAAATAGGTCCGGGGCCCAATAAATTCTAGAAAAATTGTCCTAAGTCCAGTTTTTCATCTTACATCCAAAAATATTATTTTTATAATATTTTAATATCATTTATTATCAATTAAAAATTATTGAATAATTAAAACCTTGTTTTTAAATCCCAGAAAAATCCAGAAAATTGTGAAAAATCCAGTTTTTAAAATTTTGAAAAATCAGGGGGTTTACAATCTACCCCCCTTAAGAGGATTGCGTCCTCGCATTCAAAGAATAACCGGTCAACAGAGATGACGCGGTCGCAAACATCGTTTGAAAACACATCACAAGAGACTTCAGGGAAATACCGTCTCCCTAAAATTTGAAAGTTTACACTTTCCAGGAAATCTAGTTAAAACTATAACTTTTATGAAACCAGGTTGTTATTAACAAGTTGTAATTTACTAGGTTGGGGCTGAGGTCACGAACCAATGGGCACGAGCTACAACAAGACTAAAACGGATAACTATAAATCACTTACTCGCATCGGCTTCCTGCACAGAAATCGCGTAAGCTTGCTCTCGTCCTTGAGGTAGATTCCTCTGCTGCTGCTGAGCTTGCTGGTAGGGTGCTGCTCGAGGTGCTGGTGGAGTTTGCTGGTTCGCCCTTGGTGCTCCTTCTCTACGCTCAGGGCAGTCTCTCACTGCATGCTGTCTGGATCCGCAGCCTAAGCATAGTCCGAGTTTACGTCTACATTCCTTCTCGACATGGCCTATCTTGCCGCAGTGGTAACAGGTAGGAAGGTAGAAGGCTTTTGGTGCTGCTGCTGGTGGCGAGCTTATTTGTTGACGCTTTACAGACTCCTTTGGTGCTGCTTTGGTTGGTACGGATGGGGAAGGCCGCTTCAGTCTGGTCTCTCTCTTGGTGACGCGCTCTATGCGTCGAGCCGCAGCAAGAACGTCCGAGTATGATGTTGGTGCGATGGACCCAATTAGTTTTTGCAGCTCAATGTTCAGTCCGACGATGAATTTCTCGGCCTTCTCTTCCTCAGTCAGGATCAGGGTGGGGGCGAAGCGGCTCAGACGAATGAATTCTGCATTGTACTCTTCCACCGTCATGGAGTCCTGAGTGAGGCGATTGAATTTGTCCAGCAGTTCTGATCGAGCGATGGCAGAAATGTACATCTCTTGGAAGAGTCTGGAGAACTCCTCCCAAGTGACTCGGTCTGGTCCGAGCCGTGTCTCTTCGGATAGCCACCAGTGATGGGCATTGTCCGTCAATTGCATTCTGACGGCTGTCATCCAGCGTTCCCGTGGAAGCACGGCTGCTTCAAGTTGATGCCGTATGTTGGTGAGCCACTCGTGAACTTCTGTGGGCTCCTCTTTTCCAGAAAAAGTGCGGGGCTTCAGTTGGCGGAAGTCAGTAATTGAGCCTGTAGTTGGCCGTCGAGCTGGTAGGTTGGCCTGCCCCAGTGCAGTTACGATGCTGTCCCTTAAGAAGTTAGTTTCGCGACGCTGAGCCTCGTGTTGAACTTGTTGCTGAGCTTGCATCATCGCATAAATTATTTGGAATATTTGCTGCCCGTCGATCGGCTGTCCTGGTGGGAACACGGGCATTGGTGGGACGAACTGCGGCGGAGGTGGGATGTCATCGCGCCGGAATCGGGAGGTAGGTTGACCAGCCTGCTGGCTCTGTTGAGTTGAGGGAATTCCTCCGACTAGTGTCACTTCGTCGTCGTAGGTGACACCTGTAGCTTGGGGTGTTCCGACGGGAGTCTCGTTGCATTCTTGTGGGTCCATTTCTCTGTATCCAAAATAACCAATAAGAGGCGCACAGGAATCAAGGCAAGATGCAAGTTCAAATTAGTTCGAGTACGATACAGATATCAAAATGATTCAAGCAAGTGGATGAGATCCTAAAAACTTATCCTATCTTATTGCAGGCCTGTTCGGTCCCTAAGTTGAAACCGAACAATTTAGTCGTAGACCTGCATGGGCCACCACAAAAACTATGTCACGCCCCAGTCCCAAAATGACGTGGGACTGAGCACGTGAGCAATGGCCGCAGCACGCATCGATGGTCAACCCAATTTAATGGGTCCATCAGGGCATGCTTAAGCTGTAATCTAGCAGTAAGATGTTACAAGTCACAGGTATTTCTAATCTCATCCACAGAATAAACACAGATTAATTGCCAGAAATAATACAATGGAAATAATTAAGCAATAAATAAGATTATCTCGGGAAACAATCCGAGAATTAGTCTGTTACATTTAAGAAGAAAGACAGGAAATAAAATACTGAAATGGAAATACTGTGTATATGAAGCCGGTGCTCAGGAGAAGTCTTCTGCAACTATCTCGTCCTCGGTTCCGGGTTCTGCTCCAAGGAGTGCTCTTGTACCGTACACCTCGGGGTAGTTCTCCTCGGCTATACCTGGGGACATAGTCCATTCCAGGTCCTCAGGGGACATAACAAGGTACAAAAAATACAAGCCAAAACATATGCAGTGCAGCAATAAAGAAACAGCAGGGTAAATATGTAAACCAGCTAGTGATATGCAAGTGAGAGTTTTAGTCATACTCAGGCTGAGACTACTATAGGATCAGTGTCGAAGAAACCATAGCAGTATTTTCTCGAAGAGCCAGTAAGGAACCAAAGCTATGTATCAGAGTCTGGCACCGCCAGATAAAAGTATTTATATTATAATATATTCAGCCTTGATATGATAATACTCTCTCCACCCCATGTAATCTCACGTCACAGTTGCAGAAAATATCAGGTACAAGTCACGCAAGTTTGAACTAATGCAATGAGTTAGGATAGAATCTAAGCATGTAAACTGGAAATGACATAAAAATATAGCCTATACGGAATCACCAGGTATATCTCAGGCAATTCCGTCACATGAAGAGTGTCAGGTGTCCTGGATTGAGCAGTTAAACAAGTTACATAGGAATCTACAAGAAATCAAGTAACATACTATAACCAGAAATATCTGAGAATTGGCAAGCTTTACTTGCCCTCTGATGTATAACTAAGTCCAGGAGATAGGTAGCAAAGCTGCAAGTTTTGGCAAGGTACACTTGCCTGTGGTTCCGGCTCGGTTTGCAGTTCTGACTTCGACGGGAATTGCAGGCGGTACTCCGGTTGCTGTAAAAAAATATCACCATCAGATCCAAAAAATATCAATCAGCTAAAAACGCCTGTCCTTGGGTCCAATTTGGAGACAAGGGCAAAAACGGCAGTTTCGGGTCAAAACGGGGTCCCCCGGTGGGCCCGCTTTGCACCGAAAAACGTGTCCGGGTCAAAGGTCTCCAATTTCACCAAACTTAGTGTCAACATGTCAGGAACGATGATACGAACCCAACGGAACTTCCAAAATTGGATTCCGATGAGCCGATCACAAAATCGCCCGTCGAGCGGGGCCTGTGGGGCCCACGACACGCGATTTCGTCAACGTTCTCAGAATCGAACCAAACTTGACCCACAGGACCAACGTATTGCTACGAGTCCGATGGCGCAAGTTTTGTCTCGATCCGACGTGTGTACACAAAATTAGGGCACGTTCCAGAAAGTACGGATACGGGGCGATGTCCGCGGATACGCGTTGATCCCGGTGTGCACGCACATCCGAATCGACTTCTGCGAAATCCCACACGTCCGTATCGACGATGCGCACGTATCTGTGAAGACCGCGCGCGATCAAGTCGTCCCGTTTGGCGGGGCGTACTCAGTTCCGGGGTGAAACAGGGTCTGGTTTTTTCCTGTTTTTGGATCGCGGTGTGCGATCATCACAGGACGCGATGCCCCGAACGGTTTATCCGGGCACCGAGAGGGTCATACAGACTTCACAACGCAATTCACGGAATCGAAAGCGGAGCTACGAGCAAAAAGTTACACGCACCTGAAGGGGACCCGAAAACCAGGGTCGAATCGTGTCCGACTCGTGTCGGACACGCGGATTCGAAACCGAATTAGGGTTAAGGTTAGGGATTGGGTTCGCCGGCGGCGGGGACGGCGGCCGGGCGGCCGGGCGGCTGAGGCGGAGGGCTGGGGGCACTCGGCGGAGGCGGAGGGGACTCGGGGCGGCCGGATGTCACGCCCCAGTCCCAAAATGACGAGGGACTGAGCACGTGCGCAATGGCCAGCAGCACCCACCGATGGACAGCCCAACTTAATGGATCCATCAGGACATGCTTAAGCTGTCGTCTAGCAGTACTAAGTACAAGTCTCAGGTATTTCTATTCCCATCCACAGAATAACACAGATTAATGCCGGAAATAATGCAATAGAAATAAATAAGCAATATTAAATAAAGTTATCTCGGGAAACAAATCCGAGAATTAGTCTGTTACATTTAAGAAGAAAGACAGGAAATAAAATACTGAAATAAAAATACTGTGAATATGAAGCCGGTGCTCGGGAGAAGTCTTCTGCAACTATCTCGTTCTCGGTTCCGGGTTCTGCTCCAAGGAGTGCTCCTGTACCGTACACCTCGGGGTAGTTCTCTGCGGCTATACCTGGGGACATAGTCCATTCCAGGTCCTCAGGGGACATAACAAGGTACAGAAAATACAAGCCAAAACATATGCAGTGCAGCAATAATGAAACAGCAGGGTAAATATGTAAACCAGCTAGTGATATGCAAGTGAGAGTTTTAGTCATACTCAGGCTGAGACTACTACAGGATCAGTGTCGAAGAAACCATAGCAGTATTTTCTCGAAGAGCCAGTAAGGAACCAAAGCTCTGTATCAGAGTCTAAGGCACCGCCAGATAAAAATATTTATATTATAATATATTCAGCCTTGATATGATAATACTCTCCCCACCCCATGTAATCTCACGTCACAGTTCCAGAATATCACAGGTACAAGTCACGCAAGATTGAACTAATGCAATGAGTCAGGATAGAATCTAAGCATGTAACTGGAATGACATGAAAATGTAGCCTATACGGAATCACCAAGTATATCTCAGACAATTCCGTCACATGAAGAGTGTCAGGTGTCCTGGGTTAAGCAATTAAACATGTTGCATAAGAATCTACCAGAAATCAAGTAAATTACTATAACCAGAACTATCTGAGAATTGGAAAGCTTTACTTGCTCACTGATGTATAAACAAGTCCAGAAAATAACTAGCAAGCTGCAGGGTTTGGCAAGGTACACTTGCCTGTGGTTCCGGCTTGGTTTGCAGTTCTGACTTCGACAGAAATTGCAGGCGGTACTCCGGTTGCTGAAACAAACATCACCATCAGATCCAGAAAATATCAATCAGCTAGAAATGCCTGTCCTTGGGTCCAATTTGGAGACAAGGGCAAAAATGACAGTTTCGGGCCAAAACGGGGTCCACAAGTGGGCCCGCTTTGCACCGAAAAGTGCGTCCGGGTCAAAGGTCTCCAAATTCACCAAACTTAGTGTCAACAGGTCAGGAACAATGATACGAACCCAACGGAACTTCCAGAATTGTATTCCGATGAGCCGATCACAAAATCGCCCGCCGAGCGGGGCCTGTGGGGCCCACGACACGCAATTTCGTCAACGTTCTCAGAATCGAACCAAACTTGACCCACAGGACCAGCGTATTTCTATGAGTCCGAGGGCGTAAGTTTTGTTTCGATCCGACGTGTGTACACAAAGTTAGGGCGAATTGCAGAAAAGTCGGATACGGGACGATGTCCGCGGATACGCGTTGATCCCGGTGTGCACGCACACCCGAATCGACTTCTGCGAAATCCCGCACGTCCGTATCGACGAGGCGCACGTATCTGTGATGGCCGCGCGCGACCAAGTCGTCCCGTTTGGCGGGGCGTACTCAGTTCAGGGGTAAAACAGGGTCTGGTTTTTCCTGTTTTTGGATTGCGGTGTGCGATCACCACAGGACGCGATGCCCCGAACAGTTTGTCCGGACACCGAGAGGGTCATACAGGCTTCGCAACGCAATTTGCGGAATCAAAAACGGAGCTACGAGCAAAAAGTTACACGCACCTAAAGGGGACCCGAAAACAGGGTCGAATCGTGTCCGACTTGTGTCGGACACGCGGATCGAATTAGGGTTAGGGTTAGGGTTTTGTGGAGCCGCGGCGGTCGGAGGCGGCGGCGTGGGCGGCTGAGCTGCGGCGGAGGGGACCGGGGCAGGGCAGCCGCGGGCGGCGCGGTGGCTGGGGACTCGCCGGCGGCCGGAGACGGCGCTGCGGGCTGCTGCTGCTGGCTGCGGCGGAGGAGGAGGGGAGGATCGAGAAGCTGCGGGCGGCGGCGTCGAGGCGAAGGGGTGCTGCGGGTCCGGTGGAGGCGATGTGGTGGTCGGCGGCGGCAGGGTGGCTGACCAGCGGCGGAGGGCGGAGGTCGTGGGAGCTGGAGACGGCGAGGGGGGGTTTAAAGGCGGCAGGGCGTTGGTCGTGTCCGGAGAAGGCGGGGAGAGGGGAGGAGATGGCGGGGACGTGGGTGGCTGGCCGGGCGGCGCTGCGCCGGCGACGGAGGCGACGGAAGAGTCGGGGAAGAGGGGGTCGTGGGAGAGAGGGTGGGGGCCGGGTCGGGTTTGCGGGTCGGGCGGCGGCGGATCCGACCCGACCCGTTAGGGGCTGGGCTCGGGTTGGGCTGGGCCGGGCCGGCCCAACAGGCCGCGGGCTGGGTATTAAAATAAAAATAATAATAATAATAATAATAATAATTATCAGTAAATAATTAATAAATAAATAATTTAATTAAATAAATATTTTTAGGCATTTAAAAATAGGTCCGGGGTCCGATAAATTCCAAAAAAATTGCCGTAAGTCCAGTTTTTCATTTTACATCCAAAAATATTATTTTCCTAATATTTTATTACTGTTTAATATCAATTAAAAATCATTGAATAATTAAAACCCTGTTTTTAAATTACAGAAAATTCCCAGAAAATTCCAAAAAATTGTGAAAAATCCAGATTTTAAAATTTTAAAAAAATCAGGGGGTTTACAATCTACCCCCCTTAAGAGGATTGTGTCCTCGCAATCAAAGAATAACCGGTTAACAGAGATGACGCGGTCGCAAGCTTCGTTTGAAAACACATCACAAGAGACTTCAGGGGAATACTGTTTCCCTAAAAATTGAAAGTTTACACTTTCCAGGAAAATCTAGTTAAAACTATAACTTTTATGAAAAACCAGGTTGTTATTAACAAGTTACAATTTACTAGGTTGGGACCGAGGTCACGAACCAACGGACACGAACTACGACAAGACTAGAAACAAATAACTATAAATTACTTACTCGCATCGGCTTCCTGCACAGTCATCGCGTAAGCCTGCTCTCGTCCTTGAGGTAGATTCCTCTACTATTGCTGAGCTTGCTGGTAGGGTGCTGCTCGAGGTGCTGGTGGAGTTTGCTGGTTCGCCCTTGGTGCTCCTTCTCTACGCTCAGGGCAGTCTCTCACTGGATGCTGTCTTGATCCGCAGCCTAAGCATAGCCCGAGTTTACGTCTACATTCCTTCTCGACATGGCCTATCTTGCCGCAGTGGTAACAGGTAGGAAGGTAGAAGGCTTTTGGTGCTGCTGCTGGTGGCGAGCTTATTTGTTGACGCTTTGCAGACTCCTCTTGTGCTGCTTTGGTTGGTGCGGATGGGGAAGGCCGCTTCAGTCTGGTCTCTCTCTTGGTGACGCGCTCTATGCGTCGAGCCGCAGCAAGAACGTCCGAGTATGATGTTGGTGCGACGGACCCAATTAGTTTTTGCAGCTCAATGTTCAGTCCGTCGAAGAATTTCTCGGCCTTCTCTTCCTCAGTCGGGATCAGGGTGGGGGCGAAGCGGCTCAGACGAATAAATTCTGCGTTGTACTCTTCCATCGTCATGGAGTCCTGAGTGAGGCGATTGAATTTGTCCAGCAGTTCTGATCGAGCGATGGCAGGAATGTACATCTCTTGGAAGAGTCTGGAGAACTCCTCCCAAGTGACTCGGTCTGGTCCGAGCCGTGTCTCTTCGGATAGCCACCAGTGATGGGCATTGTCCGTCAATTGTATTCGGACGGCAGTCATCCAGCGTTCTCGTGGAAGTTCGGCTGCTTCAAGTTGATGCCGTATGTTGGTGAGCCACTCGTGAACTTCTGTGGGCTCCTCTTTTCCGGAAAAAGTGCGGGGCTTCAGTTGGCGAAAGTCAGTGATTGAGCCTGTAGTTGGCCATCGAGCTGGTAGGTTGGCCTGCTCCAGTGCAGTTACAATGCTGTCCCTCAAGAAATTAGCTTCGCGACGCTGAGCCTCGTGTTGGACTTGTTGCTGTGCTTGTATCATCACGTAGATCATTTGGAATATTTGCTGTCCGTCGATCGGCTGTCCTGGTGGGAACACGGGCATTGGTGGAACGAACTGCGGTGGAGGTGGGATGTCATCGCACCGGAATCGGGAGGTAGGTTGACCAGCCTGCTGGCTCTGTTGAGTTGAGGGAATTCCTCCGACTGGTGTCACTTCGTCGTCATAGGTGACACCTGCAGCTTGGGGTGTTCCGATGGGAGTCTCGTTGCATTCTTGTGGGTCCATTTCCCTGTATCCAAAATAACCAATAAGAGTCGCACAGGAATCAAGGCAAGATGCAAGTTCAAATTAGTTCGAGTATGATACAGATATCAAAAACGATTCAAGCAAGTGGATGAGATCCTAAAAACTTATCCTATCTTATTGCAGGCCTGTTCGGTCCCTAAGTTGAAACCGAACAATTTAGTCGTAGACCTGCATGGGCCACCACAAAAACCATGTCACGCCCCAGTCCCAAAATGACGAGGTACTGAGCACGTGCGCAATGGCCAGCAGCACGCACCGATGGACAGCCCAACTTAATGGATCCATCAGGGCATGCTTAAGCTGTCGTCTAGCAGTACTAAGTACAAGTCTCAGGTATTTCTATTCCCATCCACAGAATAACATAAATTAATGCCGGAAATAATGCAATAGAAATAAATAAGCAATATTAAATAAAGTTATCTCGGGAAATAAATCCGAGAATTAGTCTGTTACATTTAAGAAGAAAGACAGAAAATAAAATACTGAAATGGAAATACTGTGAATATGAAGCCGGTGCTCAGGAGAAGTCTTCTGCAACTATCTCGTCCTCGGTTCCGGGTTCTGCTCCAAGGAGTGCTCCTATACCGTACACCTCGGGGTAGTTCTCTGCGGCTATACCTGGGGACATAGTCCATTCCAGGTCCTCAGGGGACATAACAAGGTACAGAAAATACAAGCCAAAACATATGCAGTGCAGCAATAATGAAACAGCAGGGTAAATATGTAAACCAGCTAGTGATATGCAAGTGAGAGTTTTAGTCATACTCAGGCTGAGACTACTACAGGATCAGTGTCGAAGAAACCATAGCAGTATTTTCTCGAAGAGCCAGTAAGGAACCAAAGCTCTGTATCAGAGTCTAAGGCACCGCCAGATAAAAGTATTTATATTATAATATATTCAGCCTTGATATGATAATACTCTCCCCACCCCATCTAATCTCACGTCACAGTTCCAGAATATCACAGGTACAAGTCACGCAAGATTGAACTAATTCAATGAGTCAGGATAGAATCTAAGCATGTAACTGGAATAACATAAAAATGTAGCCTATACGGAATCACCAAGTATATCTCAGGCAATTCTGTCACATGAAGAGTGTCAGGTGTCCTGGGTTAAGCAATTAAACATGTTGCATAAGAATCTACCAGAAATCAAGTAAATTACTATAACCAGAACTATCTGAGAATTGGCAAGCTTTACTTGCCCACTGATGTATAAACAAGTCCAGAAAATAACTAGCAAGCTGCAGGGTTTGGCAAGGTACACTTGCTTGTGGTTCCAGCTCGGTTTGCAGTTCTGACTTCGGCAGGAATTGCAGGCGGTACTCCGGTTGCTGAAACAAACATCACCATCAGATCCAGAAAATATCAATCAGCTAGAAACGCCTGTCCTTGGGTCCAATTTGGAGACAAGGGCAAAAACGACAGTTTCGGGCCAAAACGGGGTCCACAAGTGGGCCCGCTTTGCACCGAAAAGCGGGTCCGGGTCAAAGGTCTCCAAATTCACCAAACTTAGTGTCAACAGGTCAGGAACAATGATACGAACCCAACGGAACTTCCAGAATTGGATTCCGATGAGCCGATCACAAAATCGCCCGTCGAGCGGGGCCTATGGCGCCCACGACACGCGATTTCGTCAACGTTCTCAGAATCGAACCAAACTTGACCCACAGGACCAGCGTATCGCTACGAGTCCGAGGACGCAAGTTTCTTTTCGATCCGACATGTGTACACAAAGTTAGGACAAATTGCAGAAAAGTCGGATACGGGGCAATGTCCGCGGATACGCGTTGATCCCGGTGTGCACGCACACCCGAATCAACTTCTGCGAAATCTCGCACGTCCGTATCGACGAGGCGCACGTATCTGTGAAGACCGTGCGCGACCAAGTCGTCCCGTTTGGCGGGGCGTACTCAGTTCCGGGATGAAACAGGGTCTGGTTTTTCCTGTTTTTGGATCGCGGTGTGCGATCACCACAGAACGCGATGCCCCGAACAGTTTGTCCGGACACCGAGAGGGTCATACAGGCTTCGCAACGCAATTTGCGGAATCGAAAACGGAGCTACGAGCAAAAAGTTACACGCACCTGAAGGGGACCAGAAAACAGGGTCGAATCGTGTCCCACTCGTGTCGGACACGCGGATCGAATTAGGGTTAGGGTTAGGGTTTTGTGGAGCCGCGGCGGTCGGAGGCGGCGGCGTGGGCGGCTGAGCTGCGGCGGAGGGGACCGGGGCAGCACGGCGGCGGGCGGCGCGGTGGCTGGGGACTCGCCGGCGGCCGGAGACGGCGCTGCGGGCTGCGGCGGAGGAGGAGGGGAGGATCGAGGAGCTGCGGGCGGCGGCATCGAGGCGAAGGGGTGCTGCGGGTCCGGCGGAGGCGATGTGGTGGTCGGCGGCGGCAGGGTGGCTGAGCAGCGGCGGAGGGCGGAGGTCGTGGGAGCTGGAGACGGCGAGGGGGGGGTTTTAAAGGCGGCAGGGCGGTGGTCGTGTCCGGAGAAGGCGGGGAGAGGGGAGGAGATGGCGGGGACGTGGGTGGCTGGCCAGGCGACGCTGCGCCGGCGACGGAGGCGGCGGAAGAGTCGGGGAAGAGGGGGTCGTGGGAGAGAGGGTGGGGGCCGGGTCGGGTTTGCGGGTCGGGCGGCGGCGGATCCGACCCGACCCGCTAGGGGCTGGGCTCGGGTTGGGCTGGGCCGGGCCGGCCCAACGGGCCGCGGGCTGGGTATTAAAATTAAAATAATATTAATATTAATAATAATAATAATTATCAGTAAATAATTAATAAATAAATAATTTAATTAAATAAATACTTTTTAGGCATTTAAAAATAGGTCCGGGTTCCGATAAATTCCAGAAAAATTGTCCTAAGTCTAGTTTTTTATTTTACATCCAAAAATATTATTTTTCTAATATTTTATTACTTTTTAATATCAATTAAAAATCATTGAATAATTAAAACCCTGTTTTTAAATTACAGAAAATTCCTAGAAAATTCCAGAAAATTGTGAAAAATCCAGATTTTAAAATTTTGAAAAAATCAGGGGGTTTACACCGGAGGCGGCCTGAGCAGCGGCGCTGGAGCTGCTGCTGCTGTTGGCGGCTGTCGGCGGTCGACGAGGAGAGGGAGGTAGGCTGGGCTGGGCAGGGTGGTGCGGCGGCGTCGCAGCGGTGGGCGGAGGCGGAGGCGGTGGCGAGGGCGACGGCGGAGTGGCGTGGTGGCGGTTCGGGGTCGACGCAGGGGGTTAGCTAGGGTTTTATAGGGCTGCGGCGGGTGGTCGTGGGGCCGAGGGAGGCGGCCTGGGCGGAGTCGTGGCCGCGGGGGAGGCGGGGCTCGCGGGGACGTGGCCAGCGTGCGGAGCGGCGGGCGGCGCGGCCGGTGGGTCCGGCGGAAAATGCGGGCAGTGGGGGCTGGGTGAACGGGTCTGCCGGGTCGGGTTCGGGTCGGGTTCGGTCGGGCGGACCCGACCCGACCCGATAGGGGAGCGGGCTGGGTCGGCCCAACGGGCTGGGTTCAGCGGGCTTGGGCCGGGCCGGTTTATTAATAATAATAATAATAATAATAATAATAATAATACTAATAATAAATAATTAATAAATCAATAATTAATTAAATAATTAATTAAATAAATAAATACTTTTTAGGTGTTTTAAAATAGGTCCGGGGCCCAATAAATTCCAGAAAAATTGTCCTAAGTCCAGTTTTTTATTTTACATCCAAAAATATTATTTTCATAATATTTTAATATCATTTATTATCAATTAAAAATTATTGAATAATTAAAACCCTGTTTTTAAATTACAGAAAAATCCAGAAAATTGTGAAAAATTCAGTTTTTAAAATTTTGAAAAATCAGGGGATTTACAATGTGTATGTCGGTTATGCAACACACGCATAACGGAGTTATCATAGATTATTCATGTGCAACCTAAGCCGATCACATAACGAACTTGTGCTCAAGGCACTTAGCTAGTATTCCTATTTTCTCACATGCAGTTACTTCTCTACTACTTGTATTGTTCCCCAGTTTTACATTGCAGCTACTTTATTTGCTTCACCATGTATTTACATTCCTGTGCATCTTGTATACTTTTCTACTGCTAGTCATATACACCTTACCATGTATTTGGAGTTGCTTTCAGAGTTATGTACTTCGCTGCAGTCCTGACTGGACATATTTTTTCCAGAGGATCCTGAGGATTTTTGTCCGATATTTTATGGGCCAGGTGTCGAGGAGTGTTGTGACCCGGAGATTAAGGAGGAGCCCGTCAAGGAGACATCGTTAGCACCATAGTATAGCTAGGTGGGTTTCCCTCGGTTGTTCGCAGTTGCTATTTTGGATGATTGTATTTATTATTTTGTTATTGTGAGATGTTGTAGACTATAGACTTGGACTGTATATTTGGATATTGTTCTTGCTCTTTGGTTCTTGTTTCTTTGTGATATCTTATCGTGCTTTACTCTTCCCCTAGTTATTGTGATTGAGTATTCATATATATTGCGTGGTTGCCCTCCTTTTGGAGAGGTTATATTGACAGGTTTTGCGAGATATAGATATTGTGACCTAGAACGGACCTAGACAACGTTCTACCGCCGATGCTGCGGCGTAGGCTGGACGTACCCACGACTCATGTCCGATTTTTTGGGTGCGGGTCGTGACAGTGTTTAGGTGTTGAGAATCCAGTCCGAACGATGGTGGAGGAGCAGTCTAGAGTAGGTATGGAAGTCGTAGACAAGAGGCTACCGAATATTTGGGGTTGGACAAGGTTTTCTTTAGACCAAGTGGAGGATAAATCTGGCTTATTTCAGGCCTGTGTGAGAGAACGATTCAGCCACTGGATGATCTATATTTGTTTTGGTACTGACTTAGGAATTATGTTAGGACTTTTAACATAAATTAGAATCTTTTTAGCCCCTATAAAGATGAGGCTAAGGGGATTATTTATTATTTGCTTTCAAGAAGAATCAACCCCTTTATGAGAGATTTGTGCTCTCGTATGTCTTCAACTTCGGGATATAAAGAATGGTTTGTGATCCGAGGGTTGTCTGTTTCGTCGGGTCAAGAAATCATCAGCGAGAATCATGGTTGACAAACGTTGATAGGTGAACAGTCTAGTTAGATTGGAATTTTGCGATGTATACATCGTTTGTATCTTTTTCTTGAGAAAATTGCAAACGTCGTTTATTGGGTCGACAAGGGAGGTAACGTTATTGTATTTGCAATATTTTCATCTAATAAAAGGCTAAGACTTGTTTGAGTAGCCATAATCACTAGATATTGTGTATTTGATCTTTACTTGTTCTCGTTTTCTGTGTGGATTTGATGGTCGAAGTCCATTATTATCCTTTGCGTACATCACTAAATGTCAACACCAGAAAGAGTCAAGATGTACACAATATTATTCTTATAATATGAAAAAATTGGTTTTGTGATCCAAATATAATTTTTTTTGTTCGATTCTATTAGAATTATAATTATATTACAGAAAATCAAACGAACCATAATTTTTACTGTTGTGCCAAACGATTTCCTCTAAGAACAACCCAACTATACTTTCGTCTAAATAAGATCCATAGATTCAAGGGAACAGTAGGTAAATAACAATTTTTTTCCTTTGGACTTATCTTTTAAAAAAATCTATAAATAAAAATATTACAACTAATCAAACGGGCATGACGTGTACGGACACCCGCCATTCATTAAAAATTCATTAAATAAACGAATAAAATACTACATAAAAACCACTCCATGCGAACCACGGGGTTGTCCACGTCGCATTCGGCCCAGCCGTCCGATGCGATATATCGGATCGCTACGTAGTAACCGGCTATAGCCGGTCAACGTCCTTAACCGGCAAAAATAATATGCTTTCTTTCTATAAATAAATGTCCGAAGTTTATATTTCCGGAAATAGAGCTTCTGCTTCTTCTGCTGCTGCTTCTTTGATATAGTGAAAGATTTAGTGGCTGGCGACAAAGAGAAAGTGTTCGATGAAATGCTCATGAGGAATTACCAGTCCGATCTTTAGCCGATCAGCGTAATCTCTCGTGCTCGCTTCGCTCCTGACGAAAATTTAGACGATGTCGTTCGACCTGAACTTCGCGTCCCCGGAGAAATCGCCGTCAGCGAAGGTGGTGCAGGTGGAGGACTCCGGCTCGTCGAGCTCGTCCGTGCTCAATGCCTGCGGCGACGAGGAGTCGTGCTCGGACCGGAGCTTCGGGTTCCGGTTCGGGATACTGAAGGACGGTGGCGGCCGGGAGGAGGAGACTGAGACGCCGGCGGCTGCGTCGGCGGAGGGAGGGTTCTTGACGAGGCAGCTTTTCCCGGAGGAGTCGTCGTCGTCGCATTTTGCGGATCTAGGGTTCCGGCAGCAGCTGCAGGATCAGGCCCAGCCGCAGCCGCCGAAGCCGAAGAAGAGCCGGAGGGGGCCGCGGTCGCGGAGTTCGCAGTACCGAGGGGTCACATTCTACCGGAGGACCGGGAGATGGGAGTCCCATATTTGGTAATTATATGTTATTATTGATTTTTTATTTTTATTTTTTTACGTTTTTTTAGGGCTAATTAGAGTTTAGATCCTTAGATTTTATATCAGCTTAGAGTTTAAGCTCTGACTTATATGATTAGAAAGTTTAGACCTGAATTATTATTATTTGTTTATTTTTTCCTTTATACTCTTCATCCCATGTTACAATGGAACATTTATATATAGATCAGGGAAGGTATAATGAAAAAAATAAAACAAATAATAGATTAGGAAAGGTATAATGAAAAAACTAAAACAAATAATAAAAGTACAGGTCTAAACTTTTCAATTGAACATATCAGGAGTTAAACTCTAAGCTGGTATAAATTCATGGTCTAAACTCTAATTAGCCCCCCTTTTTTTTATGTTTTTTGATTTTTTTTTTAAGCTAAATTTTGGGTGGAATTGGAATTGTTTTGTGTCCGTCAGGGATTGCGGAAAGCAGGTGTATCTTGGCGGCTTCGACACCGCTCACGCCGCCGCGAGAGCCTACGATCGGGCAGCGATCAAGTTTCGAGGGGTGGAGGCTGATATCAACTTCAACCTCACCGACTATGATGATGATCTGAAGCAGGTGCTTGAAATTGTCTCGGCAGAGGAGCAGTTTCGGTTTATTGTTATTTTTAATGGAATGGTTGTGGATTTATGTATTGTATTGTATTGTATTGTATTGTTTGTTATAGATGAGGAATTTGAGCAAGGAGGAGTTTGTGCACATACTTCGCCGGCAGAGCACCGGGTTCTCGAGGGGGAGCTCCAAGTATCGGGGGGTCACGCTTCACAAGTGCGGCCGGTGGGAGGCGCGGATGGGCCAGTTCCTTGGCAAGAAGTACGAATCTCTTTTTTATGTCTCAGTTCTCCGCAATTTTCATTAATAGTTGCTGTAATTCTTGAAACCCGAACTAGATAATGCATGATCTGGTCCGCGGGCGTTTTGCTTGCATCCAGGAGGATGCAGGTATTGGGTCAAAGAAACAGCCTCTCCGAATATATGGAGGTTGGGCGGAGCCTCGTGGCACTGGGACGCCTATTATGATGCATATGATCAGTTTATACAGTGTCTTTTAATGGTAGTTATGTTTTGGTAGTGAAGTTTACGTTCCATTTTTGTGCATGGGTGGGAATTGCTCAAATTTGTGTTGATAATTAGTATTGGTAGAATGATCTGATAATTGTGGTGATGGAGGGGGGGAGATGAGGAGGTTTTGGAAACCAGGCTTTTTACCGATGAGAACATGGTGCTTGCGTGCAGGTACATATATCTTGGTTTATTCGACAACGAAGTAGAAGCTGCAAGGTCCTACAGAAAAAAAATGGATTTTTCTTAAGCATTGTGCTGAATTTTATTTACGTTGAAGACCGTATTCCGACACAAATTTCTATGCTTTTTCTGGACATTAGGGCTTACGACAAGGCGGCAATCAAATGCAACGGAAGGGAAGCTGTTACCAACTTTGAGGCAAATACTTACGAAGGAGAGGTGCTTCCTGAGGTTGATAGTGAAGGTATTGTTCTTTGATGTTGTGTTGATATTTACACTAGAATTTTGGGTGTTTCATTCTTTTTTTAATGTTGGCATCTTCTAGTTCTCAACGTTCATTTTTTTTTTTGCACAGTCATCGGCCATGATCTTGATCTGAATTTGAGGATTTCTCAACCTGATATTAATAGTCCAACGATGAGTAACAATCCGATGAGTATCCAGTTCCATTTTGGCTCTGCTGATCCCAAGAAAGCCAGGGTAATTAGCCGTACTACCATAATTTTTGTAGGGAATTTAATTCCATGGTTATGTATCCTATTGACTTTGAATTTATGAGAGTTGTTTATTTACATTATCTGACTCCAAAATGAAAACAAGAGAAAATTCTATGAAATTTAATTGGACTTAAAGTAAGTTTTCATATGCCTCTCTCTTCTTAAATCTCACCTCAAGCACTTCTATGAAATGAGCTTATTTTGAGAGTTGTACATTTGTATATCGGTCCTAAATCAATTTATTTACAGGAGTTGACTCCAAAAAGATTTTAGTCTGTATGCTGTTGACACTTTTTTTTTCCCCCAATCTTGTAACTTCCTCTCTTCATTGATACAGATTGATAACCCTTCTTTCATGAGTGCTCAGCCACATGGCTTGGCAATGGTTCCTGAGCATCATCAAGTATGGACTGCTCAGTATCCGGGTTTCTTTCCCCGTAATGAGGTATCATTCTATAAATTGCATTTTCCTTGTTTCAATTTTCTCTGCCATACAAAATTAAAGGGTAATAGTTGATTGCTTGTATAGTCACTGCTATTGATGATCATTAAATTAGATATAGCCCCGATTGCTTTTATTTGATTTTCTTGTCAGCATCATGTGTCACCAATGGTCTGAATTTGTCATACAACTGGAAAGATCCGTCTGTCTTCTCAATTTGTGTGATATTTTAATCAATGTCAAACTAAGAGGAACTAGTGTGTTCTCATTCTAGTATGCATACTTCTCGCTGTTTCAAATAATGCTAGTTTTTAATCGGATGACTGTTCTCTTAACATCAAGTTGAGCATGGAAGTTATAATTTCTCTGGCCATGTTCAAAATGGTTTCCTTTTTCTGTTCGGGTGCCAAGACACCTAGTTAGCGTCTGTACAATTGCTATTGATTATATTCTTTGCAGCAAACTCTTCGTTGTTATCTACTTATAGGAATAGAATTGTGATTTAGCTGACCTTAACAATTGGTCTGATGCTTTGTCATTGTTATGTGGAAAGAACCCTACAAAATGCCAGATCACAGTTCTCTGTGTAATTTTCCTTCTCTAATATGCATTTTCCAGTAATAGCCAGAACTATGAAATTTGGTTTGAGGTCTTGAATGTTTAACTTGCAGTCATGTTAGTAAACGAATAACCATCATTCTAGGCGTAAAATCTGATATACTATCATATAGATTGACAAAAGGCACAACTTGCTAGCTAGAGAATGATATACTATATTCACTACAGAAAGATAGCAAAAAAAGATAATTCTGCATTACATATTGTTATTTGAAGTATACTGATTAATGAAATATGATCCTTGGTTGACACCAACTTGACTCGGTCCTATGTAAAAAGAAACAAGAAAGAAAGATAATGACTGTCCCAGTTAAGGATCATTATCTCCTGAACATTCAGATGATTGTTCTTGTGTTCCACTGATGACTTCAAATTTAGGAAGTAGGGGGCTTAAGGATCAACCCATAATGGATTTGATGATCCCAGTTTTTTTTCCCCCAGAAACTATCGTCTTTTTTTTTACAAATTATTACTGTTTATTCTGTTAGCTACCGATTAGAACAACATGAGTTCCATGTCGAACCTTTTCCTAATAGTATATTTTGATGTTTATTTTGTTCTCAGAATATTTATCTTCGCTTCATTCTGTATTTTGTTTGGGTTTCAATTCCCTGCCGAATTGTTTCTCATGGCTACTTTGCTACAAATGCAGGAAAGAGCCGCAGAAAAGAGGCCTGAACTCGGTACACCAGTACATCCCAACTGGGCGTGGCAGATGCACGGCTCTTCTGCAGCATCATCAGGATTCGCTACTACCACCGCAACGTCTTCCGTTCAACCCACTCCACCCCCTTCCGCCATCCACCTCCATTTCCCTCCATCCCATTACCACTCCAGGAGCTGAAGCCGACCAAATTTGGCAATTCCAAGGTACATGCATACATGTATGTATGTAAACCAGTCAGCACACTTGACATGTTATACTAGAAGACACATCCAAACTCGAGAGGATGAATGAAGCAAAGGAAATAATCAAGGATTGTGGTGCTTGTTTTTATCAGAACACCATAAACTTGTAATTTTCATTACTATACACATGGTGTACGTGTGTAGGATTTGATGCTGGGAGTTCCTTTTGAGTAATGTAGGGGTATAGGGGTATTGTATGCTATTTTTGTGAAAGTGTTTGGAGCTTCTTCTCTTTTGCCCTTCCATATGTCCTATTGTATGATGTGAATAGACCCTTCTTTGTCTAATATGAGAGGGAAAGGCTATACATAATTGCGAAAAGCTATTCTCATGCCTATCTTTACTTGTTCACTGACTTGTGCTGAATTTAAGGTGCTTTTGATTGAATGATTGATTTATTTTCTTCACATTTCCTGGAATTTGTCCTCTTCACTTTGCTTCTTCATTTGAGTGGTTGGTTTCCAGCAGGGAAGATATGCTTGAGGCCCCCTTGCTTTTCCTATTTTGTACTTTGTGTAGGTTCTCTCCACCTCTGGGAATTGTTTCACAAGTTGGTGAAAGGGATCATCATGAAGCTGTCTGAAACTGACATTTTCTGGCTCGATCATTGCAGGCAAGAACTACTTTTTGGGGCTTTGGGTTGTGGTTATGATTTTGATCCTGCTTCTGAAGCTTGAGTAATGTGTAGTTAGAAATGCAACTTAAGTTGTTGTTACTTTCATGATTTCTTTAAGGAAACAAAGATGAGATATTATCTTTACCGCTTGTTTAGTACTTCAAATTGTTTCTTGTGTTTTATCTTACCATTGCTAATCTAAGTAGTTTTGTTTCTCATGGTAAGATTTTTTTAGATATTAGCCTCGACTTCCACGTGGGCATGGGGCTCTGCATGTCCTTCCACCCGTACAACGTCAGCATCATCGTGACATAGTCCATAGCTAGAGCCAGCATGAACAACACCAGCCTCGCCGGCAGCGTGCAGACTAGGATCTTCGCCCACCCAAAGGAGGGAGGGAGGATCTCGACGGTGAGGCATGGGGTTGTCGCACTGGAGTCGAGGGAGATGATGAGGGGGTCCTGTGGGGGGCGAGCGGGGCCACAGAGACGCATGGGCTCAGGTTTGCCATAAATGGGGAAGTTGCGCTGAGGTTCGTCGAGGTAGTCAGGTGGGAGGAGAATCGAGGAGGAGGAAGAGTTGGGACGCTGGGGGAAGTTGGGTATAGAGAGAGAGAGAGAGAGAGAGAGAGAGAGAGAGAATGGTTTATTAATATATATTATAAGAAAAGGATAAAGGGTAATTTGTTTTCCAAAATAATCATGTTTGTTTGTTTGTTTGTTTGTTTGTTTGAAAAAAAAAAAGTAAATGCCTATTTTACAGAGGAAATTGGCTTGAAATCTCTCAATAGTTGAAGATATTTAGTGGTATAATATTAACATAAATGATTCGAAGTTGAAAAAAAATTAAATAGTTGAGAGTATTTAAGTTGAAAACAAGCCAAAAAAAATACCCAAATGTTTGACCGCTGAAAACCTAGTCGGTACTTATTCGTGGTTGACATCATGGTAAACATTGTGATGGGAAGGCTCTCAATCTATGACCACGACTACTTATTTAAAAGTAAAGTGGCACTTGCAGTTTTTCAACCAAAACAAGATCATCGAAGGTCTAATATTAGGGTTAGGGTTAGGGTTAGGAGTAGGAGGGTTTAATTTAGGATCAAGGCCTTTGGTGGTAGCTGGTGAGCACAAATGAAAAGAAAGTAAGGATGATTGGTCAAACAAATTAAATCCGCATGTATGTTGTCTTTATCTATAGATAACACTTTAACTTTCAATTCATTCAGTGAGGACGTGCACCTAAGATTCGGAGACCTCTCAACTCACATGGAAAAGCCCTGAACTGAACTGAACTGACCTGACCTGACCTGCAACGCATCAGAGGACCACTGCACTGCACTGCTACTTAGCCCGTTGATTCCGGACTTCCTGGAACCAACAAGAGGTGAAGAAGAAGAAGAAGAAACACTATGACAGCCATGTGCCGGTCATACTGTACGTTGGATCTTTATTGGTGAAACCGTTGCATGCATGCTTAGCTTGATTGTATTGTATTGTATTGGATGTCATGAAATAATTTGCAGACTTCAGGAGAACTAAGATATCTCAACGAAATTTAGAGATGTTAGTCAATTTCCAAATTCATTTATTCATGTTATCTATTAATTAACATGGATTTAAGCTCGTGTCGATTTGTCGTTACGCAAAAATCTAGTCCTAAATCCAACTATCTTCACTATTATCTTCTTTTGCGGAGCTCAAAAGATCTCCAAAATCGAAAATCCCATCTAAAACTCTTCAATCCAAAACCAATTTCTTGGAAAGCCGTCCCGCCAGAGGGCATACAATATCAAGATTACGATTCAATTTTTTTCTTCTTTAATTTCGCATTGTTGGACGTTATTTACTGGTAAAATATTTTGGCATAAATAGTTATTTAGAAAACTAAAATATTATGTATAAAAAAATCTTTTTATTTTTATAGTTCGCTCAAAGATAAGTTTTCTCATCGATTTGTTATCCCGTACCTTTAAATTGTAAGAAGTTGGTCACGATTTATATCGTAAGTCGACTCTTTTGTGCATGTCCTAAAAATTACTTTTTAAACGAATAAGAATATTATACCTTTAAATATATATTCTAATGTAACTAAAATTATACATGAATGTCTCAAGGTGTATAAGAGTACGGGTGGCCCGAAATCTGGTTCGATCAAATTCGGACCGGCACGGATCCGGTCAACGGACTGGTCCACTCCGGCCCACTCCCCCCACGGGTCGGGGCTGGGTCGGGGCTGGGTCGGAGGATCCGACCCACAAGTCCGGTCTGTCCCGGCCCATTCTCGTCTTTGTTCTGGCCGGGTCCAATTCGATCAACTCGGTCGGCCCGATTCGACTGAGTTTACATTTTTTTAATGTATCCGTTGGGAGGATTTTTACCAGAATACCCTCATTTTAGTTGCTATTTTTTTACCGTTTTAGAGATATTTTGGTCATTTTGCTTCAAATGATCAAAATACCCATTATAACAACTCTTTTTTTAGGATGTTTGGGATCATTTGGTCCAAAAAAAATTCTATAAATATTCCATAATTCATGAAAAATAAACACTACACAATTTTTTCTCTCTTACAATTTTGTTTTCCTCTCTTACAAAATTTAGAAACAATATAATATAAAGAGACTATGTGCTATCATGAAAAATGAGCAACAACAACAGCAACTAGAAGATCATCAACTTTAACCAGCACCGCAACCTCAACCGGAACTGCAACTAGAAGTTTGAATCGAAAATTTGGCATCATTTTAGCAGAATTTATAATGAATACGATACGGAAAGAAAATCTTCGAATAGAGTTCTTGTTGAATGCTTGCATTGTAGAAAATGACTCAAATTTGACTATAACTGTGGTATAAGGAAGCTAGCCATATATCTGAAAATGTGAATGGATATTTAGTAATGTTGTATTTTATTTTAAAAAAATATCGATTTTGATATATTTTATTATTGTTATATAAGTCATAGGTATATTCAATTACCTTAGGCCCAATATTTAAGAGGGCCTCAAAACCTTTTTTTTTTATGTATATGTAGACTATAGCCCACTACAAATGACTTGACTAATATATATGTCAATGATGTAAACCAGATGGCCCGACAGCTTGAATAGTACGAAAACAATAGTTTTTTGGGCAATACTATGCCTACAACCAAATGTTTACAACCTTTTTACAACTGTTACGTGGCTGCCACGTTGCGTCTATTTGACGGCCTTCCACTTGAGGAGGAAGGAGAGGTGGAACCCGGTGGCTGTCCGGGTGGCCGCCACGTCACCGGAACGCCACATGACAATCGTTCATTGGAGGAGAGGTGAGACCGGAGGTGGCCTACATAGCAGGAGGGTGAGAGGGTTGTTAGAAGGTTGTAAGCATTTGGTAGTAAACTTAGCATTATTGTAGTTTTTTTTACTAATTTAGAAATGTGGACCCCACAGTATAACTTATTTCAGATGACTCTACCACTGAAGGGTAAGGATGCTAAGTTTACTACCAAATGCTTACAACCTTCATACAACCCTTTCTTCCTCTTGCTACGTGGGTCACATTCGGCTCCACTTTTTCTTCCAATAAACGGCTGCTACGTGACGTTTCTGTCAAGTAACGACCATCCGGACAGCCATCGGATCCCACTTTTTTTCTTTTCTCCAATGGATGGTCGTCACATGGACGCCACGTGATGGTTATAAGAGGGTTATAGGCATTTGGTTGTAGTCATAGCATAGCCCAAATGATACAATAAATTTTACTAATTTAGAAACGTGGGACCCACGGCCAAACTGGCTAATAAAGAATTCTTTTTAGGTTATTTCACAGAGGAACTATCTCCTGTGGCCGGCTGCTAGAAGTTTAAAAAACAAAAATAAAATATTGTTTATGACCAGTTATGTTAACACGAGAGTTTTAGAACTTTTGATGAGTTTTGAAGCATTTTGCTTGCACGATTACGAATCAGACTTCCCTATCCATTCCTCCCGTACCATCGGATCAGGCCGACGCGGGATTCGCGTGGGGTCCTACGGCTAAGGGGAGAATAGAATTTTCGCGGGGCTCTGGAGATATATATATATATATATATATATATGATAAACGGAATATGAGTCATAGCGTATATTTTTTTAAATGAGCTATGCATATGTGGACAAATAGGAATTGAATGTACTAGTGCACATGGGTGCACATGTGATATAGGACTCTATTTCCGTTGTTCTACATGTGCATGGCTCAAGTAGAAATATAAGACTATGATTCATATCACGTTTACCTATATATACATGTGGACTAATAGAAATAGAGTCATATATCCCATGTGCATTTATGTGTACTAGTACACTATATTTCCATTGGTCCACATGTGTATGGTTCATTTAGAAAAAAGAGTACTATGACCCATATCTCGTTTACTCTCTCTCTCTCTCTCTCTATATATATATATATATATGCCAAGGACCTCTAGTCTAATTGGTTAGATTGAAATATATCCTCCCAGAAGGTTGCTAGTTCGAGCAAAGGAAAAAACGTTTTAATTTTTTAGTGGGAGAATTAAACGAGGTAGGTATGATGTAGTTGTTGTGTGGTGCGATACAATGATGGTGTGTTACCTTCGAGCCGGATTATCTTCGGGCTGGGATTGTCACCGCTAACTAAAATCGATAGTGTACAAATATTTTCTAGTTTTTTAACTCCTGATTTAATCTATTGTAATTGTCCATTCAGGAAGAGTTATAGAAAATCTTGTTGGACAAAAATACCTTAAAGTAAAATTTATGGAGAGATTATTATTGAATTCATGAAGAATAAGTTAAAAAAAAAAATGTAGCTCAAAGGAACTCAAGATCTTTAAGTAATTTTTTTTAATCAATTTGCCAACTATACTACGATTTAAACATTTTTTTTAATTTATATAAATATAGAACAAACAATAATGCACAGCAACAAACCTAAAACTCAGGAGGGTATGCGCGTTTCTAGAGTGGGTTTGCCCCTAGTTGAACGAGTGTTGTGAGCTAGAAAATAATGTACATGCTTTAAAGTCGTTTGTGTAAATTAAAATAAGAAAAAAAAACAATAAGAAATAAATAAATAGATTGATTGATATACTTGCCTTACATGGAATATAATCTTAGTGAAAACAACATTATTAAAGAATATTGGAGGAAAATGATAGGAGAGAGAGAGAGAGAGAGAGAGAGAGAGAGAGAAAGAGGGGAGGAGGAGGAGGAGGTAGGTTAACTCGGAATTGGAGAAATGGGCATTCTACAATGCAAATATTTACACATGCAATGCAATGCACATATCATTAATCTTGTTGTGGTTGACGGCTTAAAATTGATGTCTCCATCGGTTGCTCGTATTCGAAATGCGGTGAAATATGTGAGACATTCTTCTAGTCGATTTCAAAAGTTCAAGGAGTGTGTTGAAGCCGAAAAGATGCAAAGCAAAAAAAATATTGTGTCTTGATGTGAGCACCCGTTGAAACTCTACATTTTTTATGTTGAACACGGCGCAAAAGTTTGAAAGTGCCTTTGAGAGATTCGCCGGACAAGATCCATGATTCAAACTAGAACTAGCAGAGAATGGTGGATTTCCTACTGAGGACGATTGGGCTAATGCAAGAAGATTGTGCACTTTCTTAGAACACTTTTATGAACTTACTTTGCGTATCTCGGGATCCTTATATGTCACCTGCAATAATTTTTTTGACGAAATCACATCCATTGATATTTTTTTGCGTACTTCAAAGGAGAGTGATGACTTTGACTTGTCTCTCATGGCCGACAAAATGAGAGAAAATATCAAAAGTATTGGGGGAACATTGAGAAAATGAATATGGTGATATTTATTGCACCAATTCTTGATCCTCGACATAAGTTGGAATACGTGGAATATGCTCTTGATCATCTCTATTGTCCGGAGAAGAGCGATTCCATGAAAAAGAAAGTAAAAAGTGTTGCGTACTCCATGTTCAATGAGTACAAAAATATAAGCTCTTCTCAAAGTTGTAGTACTACTACTAATAGTGAAAGAGTTGAACCTTCTTGTGCAAATCAACCGGTGCACAACTTGCAATTAAAGAAGTTTATGAAAGCTCAATTCAAGAAATATAAGATGGAATTGGGTGGTGGTGATACTAAATCGGAGTTTGATCGATATTTAGATGAGAGCACCGTAGATGATGATGATGATGAGAGTGATGAGTTTAATATTTTGGAATGGTGGAAACTTAATTCTCCTCGTTCTTCGATCCTTTCGAAGATGGCTAGGGATGTGTTGGTCGTTCACATATCTACCGTGGCGTCTGAGTCCGCTTTTAGTACAGTTAGTCGTGTGCTTGATTCATATAGGAGCTCCTTGACTCCAAAAAATGTTCAAGCTCTTATTTGTTGTCAAGATTGGTTACGTAGGCCTTCTGATCGACCTATAGTATCTATTGTTGAAGAGGAGTTTGAAGACGTGTATAAAGTTGAAATGGGTAATTTTATTTTCTTATTTATTGCATTATTTTTGTATCTTTTATTGTGTGTTTTAACTTCTTCATTTAGATTTGGGTAAGTTGACGGTAAAATCAATATCAACGTCAACAAGCGAGGTTTGATTAATTATGCTCTTTAAATTTGGACTTTTGGAGTGATATTTGGGAACACAAACTTTTAGTTGGAGACAATATGTGTAATATTTTTGGAAGACTCTTTGAGTCTTTGTGCTAGCTGTTTTCTTGTTGTTCTGAGCTTGCTGCTATTTTTTGTTGTTTTTGGAAGACAATATGTGTAATATTTTTGGATACCAACCTAACTTAATGCTTTTATTTTCTTGTTGTTCTGAACTTGTTGTTACTTACTGCTTCTGCTGTTATTGCTTGCTATACTACCTGTTACTGCTGTTGTTTCTTCTGCAGTATCTCCAACCCAACTTAATGGCTTAATGCTGTTATTTTCTTACTGTTCTGAGCTTGTTGTTGGTTGCTTCTTCTGTTGTTATTTCTGGGAGCTTTATTGCTGCTCCAAGCCTCCACCTTACTTTTGTCTCCACTTTAACATTCTATTCTTGTTGTAGGTGCATAAAATAAAGCCATTGGCGAGACATAAAATGTAGCCATTGACGACAATGGCGTGGCATAAAATACAGTCATTTGGTAAATCTATGATGCTAGTTTATTTAGTCTTTTCTTGAGAAATTTACTAACATATTACATGAGAAAGTGGCAATGATGATGATGGCTTGAGAATAGGAGAACTGATACTACATGGCATCAAACAATGATACATAAATGAGCCTTATCTGAGCCAGAATTTAGTTTTTTCCTTCGTTTTATTGTGTTGTCCAGAAAAATCTAGGACTTGATCATGATGACTTGTTTATGAAGAGAACAATGCATTTGAACCTGGGAACTCTTGTTACTGGCAAGGTAGTTATAAATACACTTCATTGGAGTTCTGAAAACTTTACAAAGAAACTTTACAAAGCAAATTTTCTGGGACATCTACAAAAAGATATGTGGTACTGTTATATTGAGTATTCTGAGACATCTACAAGTAGCACTTTTTGTCATTTTACTTTTTATTTAGTGGATATGTGCCTGTTTTTCAGACAACCAAAGGTGGATGCAATGGTACATGTCCATTTTTGTGTCATCTAATTAAGTGCATGTATATTTGCTCCATCATGAATCTCTGTTTTTTGCATCTTTAAGATACTATGCTAGTATAACAGTGTTAATACTTACTCAAATGTGCATTTCTTGAAGTTGCTTCTGATAAGATTGAAGTTGAAGTACCTCTCCATGAGATGCGAACTTCTAAAATAACTTGCTATTAGACTGAGTATGTAGATGTTCCTTCTTCTTCTTCTTTTGTAACTTGCAAATAATTTTTTTGACCATTTTTGAGTAACTTGCCATTTATGGATTCATGTACTCTTCTCTTTTGGAGAGGGATGTAACTTGCAAGGTTACTTATAGTTCCATATTACTTACTACATTGGATTTTAACAAGTTTGGTGAAGAACTTGAGTTGAATTATTTTTTTCTCACAGGTACAGTGCCAACAATTAAGGAATGATCATTCAAATATTTATTGAAGGAATGCCAGAGTTATGTAATAGCTTCAATTTGTAATAAATTTGCATATGTTACAAATTTGTAATTGCCATATACTGTTTGCTTGGAATGTATATTATAAATTTGTAATTGTTTGAATGTACCTGTAAACGTAGAGTTTGTAATAGATTAGAATGGACTGCAGGTAGTATGCAATAATGAATATTCTAAATTTTTTGTATAAAATTTGACTGTTATTTTTTGGTATAAGATACTCGATTTCCACTGTAGATAGATTTTCCATGACTGTTATTTTTGGTATAAATTATTTTTTTTAAAGGCCCAGCCCACTTGGGCCCACAAAATCGAACCAACCGAAAATCAAACCGGTTTAATTCGGTTCGATTTGGTTTGGTTTTTATAAAATAGATTTGGTTTTCGGTTATTTCGATTTTTATTAAACCGGTTCGGTTTGGACCGAACCGATCCGATGCTCATCCCTAGTAACAACCACAAAAAACAAGAGAAAGTTATAAAAAAAAAATTTGTGTGGTAACCTCTTCCAATTTTTGAATTTTTTTAATCTTACGTACGACGTACATGAATTTAATCTTATCTTGAAATACATGTTCGGTAGATGAACTTTTAACCCAAGAAATAAGATCAATTGTGAAAGTACTGTTTGGAAGTTGTGGTACACACATATACCTGTCCAAATGAAGCATTTTTTTTTTTTTTAAAGTCTATGAAATTAGGAGAAAGATGAAGCCACATTCTTATTTGATCAGTCGGTGAAATGAACATATAAGAAGATAAACATCACAATCATTAGGTATTATGAAAATATGACAGAAACCATCACTCTCTAGTATCTTAATTACAATAATTGGAAGAAGAAGAGGAAGAGGAAGAGGAAGAGGAAGAGGAGGAAACTAAAAATCATTTTGGCTAATAAGAGTTGTTAGTGCAATATGGGACTATTTTATACGAAAGAGATGGACATAGTACTTTCTGATAATAACAATATAATATGGCAGGTATATCAACAAGTAGCTTGACAGCTTTTATGGATGAAGACCTTTTGATAATCAACATCCAACTTAATATTTATTGCAACCTCTTGCTACAAAAGAAATTATGATTCTCCTCTTTTTGCGCTTTAAAACCAATCAAAATATTTTTTGAATTTGCTTGGATTGAGGGTTAAAAAAGTTAAGTGAGAAAAAATTAAGTAAAAAAAAAAAAAAATCATGCTTGATTTGAGGATGAAAATTTAGAAGGAATAGTAATAGAGAATTAATGAGAATTTGTTTAATCCTCTTTTGTCTATTTTTTTAATCCTCAAATCGGAAGGTTAACGAGGAAAAGTGAGATTTTGTTTAAAAAGTCATAAATACACTACAATTAACTCTTTTCTTCACTCAAAATTTATAATCCAAGCAAGAGTTATTAAACACATCCCACTTAACTCTCCCTCAAATCCAAACAAAGTTATATGTATCAACTCCCCTCCCCCCACTTAACTATATCTCACTTAATCCTGCTTTTTTTTCCCTCAATTCAAGCAGACCCTTAGATTCTTGGAAGCAATAAAGTCTTATAATGTAATTAGGGGTGGCAGGATTAACCCATTTATTCACAACGAAATCTCGGATCGACTCATTAAGTGTTTATTCGAACTTGATTTTGCCTAAAACGGAGCAACCTTAACTTGTTTAAAAAAAATGGATGTTAGATGATTTCTTTATAACTGTTTATAAGTTTGTAAGACAACTATCGAACATATGGTTTAGTGGTAAAACTAGTAAATGAGAGAACAGTAGATATCCCTTCAAATTCTAATCCAAAATGGGGATAAAGAGAAAAAAAAAGTTTGTAAAACAAAAATACAAGACACAAAGTGCCATACCTATCTTTGGGCCATTTTATTTCATTATCCATCGAGATTGTGCCAAGACAGCTTGGTTCGATTTTGGCCCATGTAAAATGGTCACATCGTAGCCTAAACTTTTGGCCCAATTTATTTGGGCCAATATGGTTATTAATCAATCCAGTCGCGACCAAGTGTATAACGCTGACCTCGTCGTACGTTGAGTACTAAGACCTGACCCAAAGTTTGTGTGGGTAGGCCCAGGTCCATAGAATATCATGGACTCAGGAACCCTATTTGTGACGTGACTTTATTTTCATGTCAAAACCAGAGTTCCACAAACTAAAACTTTGTTTTATTTGTGCCCTATATTGTTATTTAGGGCTTTGTTTTGGAACTTAACAATGTTGAAACCTCATGTAATAGTCATAATTCATAATATAAAATTATATTATTAATACATATTTATTTATAACATTTTATTTTATTTTTTATGCTAAAAAAAAAGATTGTATAAATAAATATGTGGATTTATATTTTTTTTGTCATTGTCTACTTATCATAATACAAATATAAATAAATAAATAAATAAAAACCATTGGTTCGGAAGAGAGGTACCGCTTCCTCTCTCTCACGATCAACATTTCCCCCACATAATGAAGCAGCAGCCCCTTCCTTCTCAAGTTCCCACACACGTCCTTATTTCTTATTCACCCCTTTAGAGCATCTCCAACCCTATTGTCTTGTTTTGTGTTGTGATTCCTATGTGGCATGAGGCACAAAACAATATTTTTTTTATGTGGCAAGATTATATTCACACAAGATAATGCGATAAAAACGTGTTCTCCAATGTAAAAGTATCGAGAAGACAATAAAAATTACTTTTTTTCAACTTCCAAGACAATTTTTCTACTTCTTCCTTATTTTATAAATATTTTTATTCATAATTGATGATGTAAAAATAAAGCATTGTGAAGTCCATTGTCTAGATCTAGACAACCAACTTCACATTGTCCTTGATATGTCATTGTCATGTCAACTTCACAACAAACTTCACATTTGCATTCGAGAGAAAAAATTGAAATAAGAAGAAGTGATTCCTATGTGGCAACAATTTTTTTTCAAACTCACAACAGGGTTGGAGATGCTCTTATCCCTCCAAACCAACACCACCGCCAACACTACTACCACTTCTTCTTCTCATCACTCCTTACTTCCATCTCCATCTCTTCCATCATTCACTTCCCTCTCAGTCTCTCTCTCTCAACCCCTCTCGCGCGGTCCCGGACCCGCATCCGCACAGCAGCCGACGACTGCCGCCGCCGTCTGGCTGGCCGGTCGGCCCATCCAGGCCGCTCACCACCAACGCCAATCTTCGGCGTTGACACCCCTCCATCTCCACCATCATCCATCATCTTCTTTCTTTCTTTCCATCTTTCTCTTTGTCAAAATTTTTAAATCCTCTTTTATATATATATATATATATATATATATATATATATATATATATTAAAGGAGTATAAATCATGAAGAATATGAAGTTGAAGAAGAAGAAGAAGAGCAAATCCTAATTCCAAAATTTCTTTCGAAGACAAGCCCTCATTTTCTTCTCAAATTATTTTAACTGACAAATCCATTTCCAAAGAAATTTGAAAATCAAATGTTATCTTTATCAATCGTATAGAATGTTTATTGTATATTGCTTATTTTTCAGAAATTAGGACACAAAGTTGACATCTCGCTAGGACCCAAGATATTATGGTTACCTTGACACAATAATGATCCTTCATAGGACACTTGAATGAAATAGTGTATGAAATATTGTGGTGATTGAATAAATAATTTATCACACTTGTTATTACATTTTATATATATATATATATATATATATATATATATATATATATATATATATATATTTATATTTGTGTCCGACACGATGTCGAGAAACTATATGTAAGTTTTTTTTTATCAAGTTTTATATGGATTAATTACATAGTACCCTCTTGTACATATATGTACAATTCCTATGGAGTATGTATATATACAAGCACTTATCTATTTAGCTTAATGAAGTAAAAAACATTAAAATTGTTAGTAAAATTAAAATAAAATAAAATAACTTTGGAACTTATTTACTACTATTATTTTTTTTTGAAATAAAGATTAATCAATTACCATTAGCCCAAACTATAGGTCCTTTAGGTGAGATTTTATATTAAAGGTAATTGGAGCAATATGTTGGATATCGGATACGGCATAGGCCGTATCAAACTCCAAATTTTTGGTCTTGTATTTGTATTTATATCCTAGTCTAAAAATTTAACAATATCACAATATATACTAAGAATTGTGGAGCTCAAGTTCTTGGGTTATCATTAGGAGGACACTTAGATTATCGGTAATCAGCCTTATCGGTCTAAAGTTAAATTTTTTTACCATTAATTCAAGATAAGTTTAATGTTTAATTATTAAATTTTAATGAGACTAGAAATAAAAATTAAAATCATAGAGTAAGGAAACCAAGTATAATGGACTATAGGTCCATACCCCAGAGATTCAGAGGATCGTATCGGTTCCGAATTAGTCAATTTGACTTGTCGAAACTTAAAGCAAAATTCAACACTAGTATGACTGAGGATATTTCTATGACCGTTTGGAGAGTGAAAATCTAGCTCAGACCCGTCAGGTACCTATAGTATATAATAGGCTTAAACACAACAGATCAAAATAGACATTTTAAAATTTTAACCCAAATTAATTAAGATTCAGCATATATGCTGAAATGGAACTCCTAAGTCAACTCATATATATGAGGGATCTTGATACTAAGCTAAATCTAGTATTCTAATATATCGAGATTCCAGAAATCGAAATTACGATTGTTCTTAGCAAGTATCGCTAATCTTAGAAAAAATTTCTATTCAAAGAAAATTTTATTCTAAATCATAAAATGATAAATACCTTACGAATAGGTCAAGTTTAAATAATTTTGTTGTGAGTAAGATATATTCCAATTCTAGTATTTTTTTTTGGTAATTAAATCTTGCTATATGACATCCCACACTTAATATGGACATGAACTTGTTTGTCATTGTGTGAACTTAAATTTGTTTTAGCTTATGATTGTGTTACTAAAGATAATGGTTAGGTGTTTTCGTTTTGGTTTAGCAGATTATGAACAATAGCTAAATTTGCTAAGGTAAAGTGTAATTTGGGTAAGAAAGTTCCTCCTTTATCATTTCAAAAATTATTGTTTATTATTGATAAAACTGCGTGTGTTCCGATATTGAGTTGTTCTACCGAAGGGGTCGGCGTACCCGAAAATTCTACGGAGGGTTGCTCCGGGTCTATTATTATAAATTGTAAAAATTTCGTAGTCCAGAATACAAACAAGGTTCTGTCGAATTTTTCAAAAAATTTCAGAGACAAATTTTTCGGAACTCGAAAATTGGTTAAATATATTTAACCCTGTTTTATGAGTTTTGAGTCAGTTCCCTTAGAGACGGACTTGAGGTTATATTTAAATTGTAGTGATCGAATACTTTAGAACTTAAGATGTGTAGGACGCGGATACATGGACACGTAAGCGAAATCTAAATAATTTATATCCTATGTTTCTGCTGGAGAAAATACAATTATCAAATTTAATAATATCCTGCGTACTGCCATGTTTTCATATGAGTTACTATCATGTTTCAATTGAAAATGGAACAAGTATTAAGGATTTTATATCCCGTGATTATGTCTTGATTTACTCAAGAAAGAACTAGTATTGAAATCCTGATTTCCGGTTCATGATATGATTCTTTTAAGGAATAAATATTGAATCATATTCTCGTTCTTCGTGAATCAAATTTTAAGTTTCAAGCCTGTATCCAGCAGAAACTAAATGGAAGATAATAGAATATGATTATTTGTAGCTTTAGGTTAGTGCATTGGGCGAGATAGAACAACTATATCACACCCAAAATTACTATAATATAATAACAACAAAAGCTAATCAACAATTAAGCTCTTTCGCAAGGCCTTGCGAATTGAGTGTGTGAGGCTTAGCTAACCTACCTGTCTTGTGCCTGTACTTATACATGTTCCTGAATTTATATATACCTATTTCGATTAAAAGATCGATTAGGTGAATTGATAATATTTCTTATTTTACTCACCGAATGTGAGAGGGCCTGATTCTAAGCACCGTGCCACCCTGCCTGGCACAGTCTGATCCCTGGTCATAAGATTATTGCCCAAAAATTGGGATAAATTTGATCCAGATGTGTTCTCTAAATTACATCATCATATAGAAAATTTGATTGCGTTTGTGGTAGTGAACTTAAGTTGTTTGTGATTGTGATTGTAATTGTGATGTATGAAATGTTAGGACTTAGTTATATGACAAATACTGAAAAAATCACTAGAATAGAATCTAGTCAGGATCGTATTTCAAGTGAACGCAATAATCTTTAAGATTTATTTAGTTCATTTACTTTGGAATTCCGAGAATCCTATTTACTTATTAGATTCTCGATTTATTTTATTTTACTTCCGTCATTGACTGAGGGCTTACATGTCGTTTGACGATCTAGTATTGTTCACTAATTTTGTAGCAATATTCTAAAGAAAGCTGCTATCAAATATTGAAGAACAATTAGAGAGCAAGATCGAGATGCTACAATTGAAGGCGATCGAATTGGAATCAGATTTGTTCTCATTATTTATTAAAGGTATAATTGTATTATTATATGCTGAGTTAATATCTGTAATTAGGTAGAATAGTTATTTCCTATTTATATTATTAGAATGTCCTGTAATTAACTTGTTATTTATTATATTATTCACCATGTGACCTGTCATAATCCTATCCTAGAATATTAGATACGACAATCGCTAATACGGGTACGGGTGTATTCGTATGGTGCGTACCCTGGAGATGTTGTTACGTATTCGTTTCGTCGTATTTTGGGAACGTGACGTATATCAATAAAACTTGGACAAAAAATTCCTTCGTCTTATTCTTCGGTCTTTTTTTTTTCTATTTTTCCAGTCAAGATATTTCAAAGTTACAAATTTATAAATTTTACAAAACTAATTATCCTCGTGGCTTTGACACACTTTGATATTTGATATTTTTATTAGTTTTAAGACTTTTTATGGACATATACACATGAATAAAATAAATGGCTATTTAGAGTTTAGACTCTGGATTTTACACCAGCTTAGAGTTTAATTTAAACCTTGACTTGTCCAATTAGAAAGTTCAGATCCTAAATTTTTTATTTTTTTATTTTTTTATTATACTCTCTCCCCCATGTTTGAGAATAAAACCTTTCTATATAAACTATGTTGGGTATAATAAGAAAATGAAACAAAAAATAAAAATTAAGGATCTAAAATTTTTAATTGAACATGTCAGAACTTAAACTCTAAGCTGACATAAAATCCAGAATCTAAACTCTAATTAGCCCTGCAATAAACTATACACATGTCATATTTATAATTATTTGATATACCTTCAATTTTTTAATAAGACACATTCTTTATTCTTTTAAGTTTTGCCAGAAAATACCATTTTGTTTTGTCATATAGAAAATAACGAATAACAAAATCAATTATTTCAAACTTAATTTTCCAGCCGACTCTACAATTCTTCACATTCTAAACCCAATGAAAATATTTATGTACATGTTCAACTAGCTGGTTGAGGGGATGTTATGGCAAAGAAAAAGAAAGAAGTAATTCGTCCAAATTTCAAACAAAAACCTTATTATTACCATTGTTGTGCTTATCAAAAGTTTCAATGTAAAAGTTATATCCCGAAAAATCAATTAGATAAATTGTCAAATCCAAATATAACAGAAATTTCTGTTTATCATATTTTTTTTCTTTCTTAAAAAATACCTTGAAAAGTTGTTTGATAAAAAAGTTTTATAATATTTTAAAAGTTAGTTGAATTTTGAGGACAATTGCTGTACTTTTCGAAAGTGCTTTGCAAATATTTAAAAAACAATATAATCCCAATCCAGGTTTGATTATTATTTTTTCTTGGTTTGTGATTGGTGTTAGTTTTCTAGAAGTAGTTTTTGACAATAATTTTGTACGTATTTTCAAAAAGGCCCTCAACTCCTTGAACATATCCAACAATGTTCCCAAAAACTCTTTTTTTTTCCCCTCTCCTTGTTGCCCCTGGCTCAGACGACCGCCACCTCCGCCGCCACCTCGATCATCAACTCCGACCATCAAACGCTAAATTTCTTCTTCTTCTCCCACTTTGATGCTCTACCATCGACATCATCATCGTCGCAATGCCGCCGAAGCAATCTAAAGCCGACCTCGCTAAGAAGCAGAAGGTCGTGGAGGACAAGACCTTCGGCCTCAAGAACAAGAACAAGTCCAAGAATGTCCAGAAGTACGTCCAGAACCTCCAGCAGTCCGCCCAGCCCAAGCCGGACGCCTCCAAAGCAGCGGCCAAAGTAAGCAAAACATAACCCTAATATTTTTCTCTCTGTCAGGAATTTCATCGAACACCTTTCTGAATCAAACATTGATGGGTTCTGCAGAAGAAGAAGGAGGAGGAAAAGGCCAAGGAGAAGGAGCTGAACGACCTGTTCAAGATCGCCGTCAGCCAGCCCAAGGTCCCCGCCGGGGTCGACCCCAAGTCCGTTCTCTGCGAGTTCTTCAAGGTCGGCCAGTGCGCCAAGGGCTTCAAGTGCAAGTTCTCCCACGACCTCAACGTGCAGAGGAAGGGGGAGAAGATCGACATCTACAGCGACAAGCGTGCCGGTGAGGCTCGCTTCCTCCGATTTTTCCGTAAAAAAACTAATTGTTGGTACTTCACAGAAGACGATTTCATTACCAAGACTGCATTTTGAATGCGTGAATTCGGTTAATTTTGTGTTTAGGTGGACACGAGGCCAACGAATGTTGTTGTATCGTGCTATTTTAGGTGTTTTAAACTGAAATAATGTAATTGAAAAAAAAGTTTCTATAAAAATATTTCATCTGAAACTTAGTGCCAAACAACTTCAGATAAAAATTGTGTTACTCTAGTCAACAGGAAATATTAGTTAAAACTGCATTTGAGTAGACTTGAAAATGAAATTGCTTTTTAGAATTCCTGCAGGAAGAATAGTATATTAGAAGTTTGGGAAGTACTTTGTTTGGATTCTTGTCTTTCTATAAATTTGTGTTATTTTGGTCGAAAAATCCATTGTTGTCGTGTTTATTTATTTTGGGATTCGGTTGGTTTTACCAGATACTATGGAGGATTGGGATCAAGAGACGTTGGAGAAGGTTGTTGAATCGAAGAAGACAGAGTATAACCAGAACAAGCCCACCGAGATTGTAGGTTTCTTCTCCTTTAGACTTGCCCATTCGAAAAACTGGAATTTAAATCGTATTTATGAATGTTATCTTAAGATTTGTAAGCTCTACAAATGTTTTTTTTTAACTACATCACTTCTCCTTTTAAAATTACCCATTTGAGAAACTGAAATTATGTCATATTTATGAATGTTATGCTCGACAAACGCTATCTATACAAATTTCCTGATTGCACATCTTCTCATCTTGTCAATGTCCACATTCAATTTTACTTCAATTATCCATTACTTTCTCCTCTTGTTAATTTTAGGTCGACTCGTCTTCTTCTTATTGTTTCTACTCAGTTTTGTTTGTTACTTATTTCTTGTTTGATATTGAATGATTACTTCAGTATTATCATCATCATAGTTTGTTCTTGAAATTTATTAATTCACGTGGATAGTAACATTTTCTTTTACAAGGGATCTGTAGATCATAGTACTAATGACTCATCAACATGATACTCTAGAAGGTGCCCACTGAGGTGCTTAACTCTTCGTATTTTGTATTCAAGAAGTGGTTCCACCTGTCCACCCATCACCCTCGTCTTTCTCGACCCTCAAATTGTCGTTTCCAAATCTAATATAAGATTTATCTTCAAAAATGTCGTTGTAGGCAGCGCTTCTCGGACTTTAGGAGTCAAGGTAATCTTTGATGACACGACAACGGTGAATTCTTGTGTGTGACAAGGACTTCCTTAACATGACCAATATAGCCGGATGTAGCGACCAAATGTTTGGTTCTCATAAGATGAAAGAACAACATTTGTCACTTTTATGTTCTTAACCCCACAACCACGGAGTGGTAGACTCGTCGACCATCCTACGTATGCTTAAATATTGGCGGCATTGACTAAGATGCATAATGTCGCACTCTTGTTTTATGACATGTACGACAAATAAAAGCAGATGTGTAAATGATTTAATATTGATGAGCTCAAATGCACATTTTATGCAACTTGACGTCGAACTCCTTCCTAATAAGGTTCACCTTCAATCCAATGGCCCTCGGTAATGTCTTGGGTTTCAGATGCAAGAAAGGTCCCATCTCACTTCTAGTCTTCTCCACTCCCCCTTCAACCGCTATCTGGATTTGACCTTCCTTATTAACCTTACCGTCTCGCTAACCCGTCGTCTATGTTGTATTGGGCGCTAGGCGAGGCGAGACGACAGCCTACATATTTTGCAGAAAAAAATTTGCAGTTATGTACAGAGTGCAAACAGTGCAGTTATAATGTTATATATAAGTTATTAAGAAGCAACAACAACTATATAAAAGAACAGTTGATAACTAATATACACAAGTAACGAGAACAGTTGATAACTAAAGCAATATGCAATATGATAAGCATTAACCAAATAACCAATAAGCAATATAATAAGTCTAAAGTAAGCATTAAGCAATATAATAAGCATTAACCAATATTCAACATCAAGTAATAATAACCAATATTCAACAACCGCTTAGGCGTGCCTATGTATTCCCCTGGTCGCCTCTAGGCGCGCTTAGACGCCTGTCGTCTGACACGGGATTTTCTTCTCGAGGTCGAGGCGGGCTTCTCCTATCCTGCTCGCCTAGGTGCGCCTAGGCGTCGCCTGTGACAACATAGCCCGTCGTAACTACACAAAATATCTAAATTAGATGAAAATCTTTATTTTCTTTATATTAATTGAAGATCGAAGTTAATATCGAGAAAATTGCGTGTTATTTAACCTTACAGTTGAAAATTGCATGTTGAACCTTACAATTGAGGATTCACCATAAAGATTCTTTCTTCCGGTGGGTATCATTTTTTTTTAAGATTCTAGGTTTCAACAATTGTATCATCGATGTTCCTTGAATACATAAATTATCGAAACATTTTTTAGGATTCAACCTTGCATTTGGAAAATTGTGTGTTCTTGAACCTTATATTTGAGGATTTACTATAAATATTCTTCCTTCCAGTGGGCATTAATTTTTTTTTTGAAGATTTTAAGTTTCATGTCAAAATGGTAAATCCTCAATGTTCCTTGAATATTTGAATCCTCCCAGACAATAGACTATATTTCTTCCGTAACAATCCTGACAATCGTTATGGAAGTCTGGTCCAAAATCCTATACAAATACAATTGTTAATTATCCAAATGGTTGGTGTCTTACAGAAGAGACGTACAAATTGAAAAGACTTGTTCATAATGTTCACTTCAATTGTTAAGCACAGAAGTGAGTTGAGACATTTCTTGTATCCGAAACACAAGACAATACCAAGGACGATTGCTGGGTTGACGATGAATCTTTTGTTGGGGAAGGATGTTTGACGTTGAGTTTCACAACGTGTTTTGAGCCCATTGTCAGAACTCAAGTCCTCTACACATCTTTTGATTTTGCTCGTCGTATGTCATGAGATAATACTACCATAACTTGTTATTGGATTTCATCATAGCTAATACTGCCTATATTTAAGCGTGCCTACTACCACTTGGTTGCGGGTTACTGACGTAGAAGTGACTAACATCTTTCTTTAGTCTTAGGAGAATTAAACCATTACACGATCTCATGAATTCTATCTGGTCGCTACATTCATCTATCTTGGTCATGCTAAAAAAATTCTTGTCATACAAAATTTCACTGTCACCGTGTTGTCGAAGACCACATCGACTCCCGGAGTCTGAGAAGCATGGCAAAGTATATTTGAAGATAAATTTTGAATTGGACATAGCATGTCGATTTGAGAGTCGAGGAAGAGTCATTGGTGAATAGGTGGAACTAGTTCTTTCATATGAAATTGCAAGTGTTGTGCACATCGGCTTGCACTTTGGGAGTATCATATGCTTATGATCACTTCTTCGGGATAATCACTTCTTCGGGAAGGGAAGGAAGATTGCCGGCTTTTGTACTTACGATCCATTGGTCCCCTATAAAATAAAATTACTACCCAAGAGAGTTAGAAACCATTTAATGTTAAGAAAAAGCTACGACCGAAGAGATTAAACAACTAGAGTAATCATTCACTATTAAACAAACAATGGATAACAAACAAACCGAGTAGAAAAAGATAAGTGGACCTAACACATCCGTCCCTTTCTGTATCATTATTACTCTTGACTTCCAACTTTTTCTTGGTGCACTTCTTTGGCTTTTAATCGAGTTCAATCTCAATCTGGAATACATTTGTATTATACAAAGAAAACTTGCTCATACCTAGTTGGATGGGAAGATTTAATTGCACTAAGAACGACAAATAATCCATAGTCCTAGACCATACGCATGAGAGGTATTCAAATTGTTATGTAACCATCGCTTTCTCCTTATGTTATTTTAGGTCAACTTTTCTTCTTATTCTTTCTTCTCAGAGTTTGTTTGTTACTCATTGTTTGTTCAATATGGAATGATTAGTAGTTTAACTACTCTTCAATCATATAGTTTTTTGTTGATATTTTGAATTGTTACCAATTCCTGCATATCGTGGTTCGTACAATTTTCTTCTACAAGGGACCAACAGATCATAGTACCAATTATGCCAATCTTCCTTCCCGAAGAATTGATTATAGCAAGATATTCCAAAGGTGTCCGTCAAGGTGCTCAACACTTTCATATTTCCTATGCAAGAAGTGGTCCCACCTGTTCACCAATGACCCTTGTCTTCCTCGATCCTCAAATCGCCATGAGCTAGTCCAAAATTTATCTTTAACAATGTCCTTGCAGGCGACGCTTCTCAGATTCTAGGAGTTGAGGTTTGTGTGTGACAATGACTTTCTTAACATGACCAAACTAGTCAAATGTAGAGACCGGATGGATAACATGGGATCGTGCACTAGTTTGGCTCTACTAAGGCAAAAGAAAGACATTCATCATTTCTACGTCGTTAAACCCACAATCACGGAGTAGGTGACTCTTCTATCATCCCCTAACCCCGCTTAAATATATTTGGCATTAGTTACAATGCATAAGGTGGTAGTCTTGTGTCATGTGTCATGACATGTATGGCGAGTAAAAGCAGAACTTGCGTAGAGGATTTGAGATTCTGATGTTTCTATCAAATGCATGGAGATAACTCGACGTCGAACTTCCTTTCCAAACATTATTCATCGTCAATCCAATAATCGGCCTCGGTAATGTCTTCAGTTTCAGATGCAATCATCTCACTTTTGCTCTTCATAATTAAAGTAGATATACGAAGGATCCGTTTCAATTCGGATGTCTCTCCTATGACACGTCAACCATTTGGACAATCGCCAATCCTATTTCTATAGGATGTGGATTAGACTTCTGCAATGATTGTCATGGTTGTCTCTATACTTTACCGAAGAAATATATTATATTATCAGCTTTAGCAATGGAAGAAATCAAATATTCAAGGAACATTCGAGGATTCGATTGTAACATTTTGACATGGAACTTAGAATCTTCAGAGAAATTGATACCCCATAGAAGAAAAATATTTATGGTGAATTATTGCTCATGTCCTATAAGTTTGTTAGTATGCTCATCTTGTCAATTGTAATCACATGTACTAGAAACGTAGCTAAGACCAACCTGAAAAGTAAACTAATACTTTAGATACCTTTGCACCTTTAGTAGGATCATACCGTTAGCAATGTCTTCCATTACACATTTAATCATAGCTTTAATTTTCTCGAAAGGCCAGTTCGGATAGCAGGAAGTCAGTTGGATTTGGCCTTCAGGGTTTGTGGCATTACTTTATAAGTTCCTTCATTTGGTTAAAGATAGAAGTGAGGTAAGGAGAATGAACTAGTAACAACACAATAGTACTGCTTTCCCCATTATTGAGGCCTCTTACCTTCTTCTCCAATTGTACATAAGTGGCTTGGATTTGGTTATTTCGTAAAGTCTTCTCCTTTTCCCGTTTCAACTGCTATCTCAATTTGGCGTTTTCTCATTAGCCTCTCTCTCTCCAACCCACCATTTTCCAACTACACAAAATATCTAAATGAGATGAAATGTTTATTTTCTCCTGAATAATTGAAGAACATAGCCAAATATTCATTTAAATTATTGAGTTTATTTTTTTTGGGTTCAAGGACCTTACAATTGGAAAATGGCTGGTTGGAGGGACGATGAGGTAGTGAGGAAGACAAAATCCATAAAACGGTCGAAGAGGGGAGTGGAAAAGACTAGAAATGAACAAGAAAACATGGAACCATCAAATCCAAGCCACTTCTCTACAGTTTGAGGAGGAGGTGAGAAGCCTCAACAATGAAGAGACATGACTATTATGCTATTAGTAGAGTTCCTTCTCCCAACCCACTTACGTTAAGATATCTAGAAAACATAAACATATAGTTTTCTCTCTACTTTTCATAACTCCATGTAGACTTGAAAACAACTTCTTCACACTAAAACTCAATAAGTGTGAGCCATAAATAAATATAACTTCAATTATAGTACGCATTTTTAAGGTGACACTTACATCGGGTGCTATGGACTGTCACACCAACTTGGCTCTTTGAGCGGCCTAATTGTTCCATTCGTTCCGACATTCACCTAATTAGTTGCAAGTGGTAATTATATCCCTGAGAAACCATAGTGGTTTTGTGAAAAACCAAAGAACTATAAACTTAAGTCTGACTAAGCTAACTCTTACATTTTTCTTTTCTTTCTTTAGTTACCACTCTCTGTGAATCAACATGTACTATTGTTGACATATTCTGATTAGTTCTAACCATGTATGAATAATGTTACTGTAATAGGCGTTTGTTTGTTTCCTTTCACCTCAAGCTATGTGAGGCTATCTTGTCTTGAAGATGTATTTTCTCCTTTAAACTAGGAATCACTTGATTGAATTTTTTTAGTGATTTATTGATGTGTTTTTCAATTCAAAACAAAACAAAACAAAACCTAAGACTAAAATCCAAGCTGCTTGAAGCTAAAATGAATTGACATCAGTTCTCTTGAAACCCAAACCAGGACGAAACTGATATCAAGTATCGAGTACCAATGTACCATAAATATAGGGCATCCAAATCAGGCACCCTATATACAGCCCACTTAAGTAAATATTGGAAGAGGTAATCTAAGTATATATTTATATCCTAAATGGCTTAATGTCACAATATTTAATGAATAGTACTTGAGAATCATTTTTATCGGATGATCGTGCTATATAATGCAATATAAGGATCTATTCACATTTACACTAAGCTAATAATTAATAGAAAAGACTTTACCCGTCTCTACAATAAAAATAATAATTTAAATTAGTCAAAGTTGTACATGTCTACTCTTTGTCATTCTCATTGAGACTACAAACTTTGATATTCTCCAACTCTGCAAATACATAAGTTATTTATTAACATATTATACATTTGAGGATGTGAACATTGTGTAAACTTGTGGCAAGTAATCGAAGAAAGAAGGGTAAGAGATGTTTTATTGTTGTTGGCATTTGCCACCATTGTTTAAGTGGCTGCTGGTGTCACGACCCGATCCCAAATAATCTGGGTCCAGTCGGATCATGCCCAGCCTGCACCGTTGTGAGACGGCGGCAGTAAGCTGTATCAATCCGTAGTAACACACAGACATCCAGAATACATGAAGGAAATTCAATTTTTTATTGCTAAGTCTGAGAGAGAAATTCTTTTACAATCAAAGAT
The DNA here is from genome assembly GCA_036927795.1 of Iris macrosiphon. Classification (NCBI taxonomy): domain Eukaryota; kingdom Viridiplantae; phylum Streptophyta; class Magnoliopsida; order Asparagales; family Iridaceae; genus Iris; species Iris macrosiphon. Next base: position 2,627,177 of record JAYESA010000018.1, on the reverse strand, counting down.
TAAACAAAACATGGTCCAGGGTTATTACTTCAACCCTGATTATTACAATTTGGAAATAAAAGGGAAACACTAAACATCGGCCTCCTGGCTAGGTTCAGCTAGGGCTTCAGTACTCTGGTCCGGACCATAAAAGGTATCATACGCCTCATCGTCACCGCAATCACCTAAAATTGTTAATCTCCAGTCAGGAGGGAGCAAGAACATATATCCAATTCCAGCATCTTAACGATAATTAAAATGATGCAATGAGATAGTTTTGAACAATATTTATATTTTTGTATGCAACAAATATGAGACAAGAACAGTAAAAGTCGATGAAGCAAATGTTGACAAACTACAATCTCTAAAAGTGTTTTGAGAAAGGTAGCACCCCGTGGCCGGTTGGGGTTGGAGGCAATCTGTGTTCTAATGAACACGGTGCGGCGTCAGTCCAGTGAGGTTGGACTTCAGCTATCCACAATGAGGCAATACGGGGGCTTTGACCACGGGTGCTAACTTTACTCCCCAGTTCCCAAGGCAATAGTCAATGAGTCAATCAATCAATCAGTCAATCAGTCGGTTCCGTGAAATCAAGTGTCGTCTCAATATATCTATATGACATGCAACATATTTAATTACAACTAAAATACCAGTTTTGAATTATATGAAACTTGCCTGGAGTTGGTTGGTGACGCGGGTGAGATGTCGCGACGGTCTCAACCTTAGTTACAGGGACCTACAATTATTAATAATCTGATTTTAGAATTAAACAAGGGTTTTAATCTGACTTGATTTGTTAACTGAGTTAATGATTCAATTCAACGATCGATTAATAATAATAATAATTTGTAATAGTGATTTAGTAAAACAAAACCCTTTTTAATAATAATAAAACTTTATTTATTTTATCGTAGAAAATATTTTATGGTAAAATATTGTTTTGTTTCTAATAAGGTAAAATAGGAACGTACGATTATAATAAAATAATATCGTTTGTTTTTAGCAATCAATTTGTAAGAGAACAATATTTTGGAAAACCTATTTAAATACTAACCTATTATATTTTAAAAATCATTTCAGAATTATATATTAATTAATTACTATTTAGTATTTAAATACAAAAAAATCATTTCGGAAATTATCTATTAAATAATTACTAATTAGTATTTAAATACTGAAAATCATTTCAGAAATTACCTATTAAATAATTACTAATTACGTAATATCTAATAAGGTTTTTATTTTATTATATATATATAATTAATATACGTATTGAGGATCGTTGTATTAATTCACTAATTAATTAACCAACCCAAAAACTAACGAGTCATTAACCCACTAATTAACTATAACCCATAAATTTTCTAAGCTATCCCGGGATTGACAGAGCTTCATTCTGTCAGTCCCGGTCGGACAGGGGAGTGGTTTTGGAAGGGACAGTGCGTTCAGATAGGGGCACCTACCGGGAAGCTGAAGGAGGAGCACCGAGGGGAGGCCTCGGACTCGGGATCGGGGTATTTCGCGTCCGACACGCGGTTCTGCGTCCTGGACGTGTCAGCGGCGTGTCCGGGCTCGTATCCGCGTCTGGGGCGTGTCCGCGGCGTGTCCGGGGCTCTGGGGCCTTGGCCGTCGGTCGGCGAGGATTCGGGAGAAGGAGTCGTGGGGATGGGTGATGGGGATCCGGGTTCCGGGTCGGGCGCGGATCCGGGTGAGCGGACCCGCCCGACCCGCTAAGGAGGAGGGTTGGGCTCGCTGTACTGGGCTCGGCCCACTGGGCCGGGCCGGGCCGGGCCCGAGAAAATAAAATAAAAACAATTAATAATAATAATAATAATAATAATAATAAATTTTAATTAATTAATTAATTAATTTAGAAAATAGTTTTTAGGCTTTTAAAAATAGGTCTGAAGCCCAATAAAATTCCAGAAAATTACCCCAAGTCCAGTTTTCCATTTTACACCCAAAAATATTATTTTCTTGATATTTTAATATTATTTATTAACAATTAAAAATCATTTAATAATTGAAAACCATGATTTTAATTACAGAAAATTCCCAGAAAATTCCAGAAAATTAGGGAAAATCCAAGATTTAATAATTTTGAAAATTCAGGGGGTTTACAACCTACCCAACTTATAGAAATTTCGTCCTCGAAATTTACTACCATTGGGGGGAAGAACAGGGTAAACATGCCTTAAAACAGATGAGGGTACTTCTGCTTCATCTCAGCCTCTCGTTCCCAGGTGGATTCGCCTGGGGAGTGGTGGAGCCACTGAACTTTGACCAGTGGAATCACGGTGTTCCGCAACTGCTTTTCCATACGGTCTATGATCCTCACTGGCTGCTCTGGTATTGTAAGACTTGGCCCAATCTCCAACTCTGAATGATCCAGGATGTGGCTCGGGTCCGGAATGTAACGCCTCAGCTGCGATACATGGAAGACGTTGTGCACGCCTTCAAGATTAGGTGGTAACGCCACTCTGTATGCCACCTCTCCAACTCTGTTCACTATCTCGAATGGGCCGATATACCTGGGACTCAGTTTTCCAGCTCTGCCAAAACGGATAGTTCCTCTGGTGGGGGAGATCTTGACGAAGACACTATCACCTGCTTCGAACTCCACAAGTCGGCGACGGCTGTCCGCCCAATGTTTCTGACGATCTTGAGCCACCCGAAGTCTATCTCTGATCACCTTGACTTTTTCAGCCGCATCCGTAATCATCTCAGGACCCAGCATGACTCGTTCTCCTACGTCGTCCCAAGCCAAGGGAGTGCGGCAACGACGTCCATACAGAGCCTCAAAAGGAGTCATGCCGATGCTGGCCTGGTAGCTGTTGTTGTAAGCGAACTCTACCAAGTGTAGGTGGTCCTCCCATGATCCTCCAAAATCCAGGACGCAAGATCTCAGCATATCCTCTAACGTCTGGATGGTTCTCTCTGACTGTCCGTCGGTCTGTGGGTGATATGCAGTGCTGAACTTCAGTTGGGTCCCCAGACTCTCTTGCAAGCTCTTCCAGAAGTGAGAAGTAAAGCGGCTGTCTCGGTCTGATACAATGCTCACAGGAACTCCATGTATCCGGACGATTTGCCTCATGTATAGGGCAGCTAACTTCTCGGTGGATAAACCAACCTTGAAGGGAATGAAGTGGGCAGACTTAGTCAATCTGTCTACGATCACCCAAATAGCGTCCTTCCCTCCTTGGGATCGAGGCAATCCTGACACAAAATCCATAGTGATGTGCTCCCATTTCCATTCTGGAATGGGCAGCGGCTGAAGAAGTCCTGCTGGTCTCTGTCTATCTGCTTTCACCTGCTGGCAGATCAAGCATCTGCCAACGAATTTTGAGACATCCTTCTTCATTCCATACCACCATACGTGCTCCCGTATATCTCGGTACATCTTATTTGCTCCAGGGTGGATGGAATACTGTGAGTGATGCGCTTCCTGCATCAGCTGTTCCCTCAATTCACCAGCAGGTACACAAAGTCTGGTGCCATTCCTCAGTGTTCCGTCGTCTGAAATAGAGAATCCCTCCAGTGTGCCAGCTAACACCTGGTCCCTGAGCTTGCACAATGCTCCGTCCTCGAATTGAGTTTCCTTGATTTTGTCCATCAGGCTAGATTGCACTTGCAAATGCATCATGGGGAAGTCAGCGCCGGGTACTATTGCTTCCCGTCCAAGCTTCTTCATTTCCTCTGCAGGCAATACGAGTTCTAGTCCCAGCTTCTCCATGTCCTCCAGTAGGTACCGATCTGTCGTCAAGAACATCGCCATCGGATATCGACTAAGTGCGTCGGCGACCACATTAGCCTTTCCGGGATGGTACTGCAGGCTGATATCAAAGTCCTTCATGAGCTCCAACCATCGTCTCTGACGCATGTTGAGCTCCTTCTGTGTAAAGACATACTTGAGACTTTTGTGGTCCGTGTATATCTCTACTCTTTCGCCGTACAGGTAGTGCTTCCACAGCTTCAAGGCGAAGATGACTGCTGCTAGCTCCAGGTCATGCGTCGGGTAGTTCTTCTCATGAGTCCGTAATTGCCGGGAAGCATAAGCAATTACCTTTCCATGTTGCTGGAGCACACATCCTAATCCTTTGCCGGACGCGTCGCTATAAATTGAAAATCCTCCTGATCCTGAGGGTAGCGACAAAATTGGTGCTGTTGTTAGCCTTCTCTTCAGCTCTTCAAATGACGCCTGGCACGCTTCGGTCCAGACGAACTCTTCATTCTTCCTGGTTAGCTTGGTCATGGGCTCAGCAATCTTTGCAAAGTCCTTCACGAATTTTCTGTAATATCCAGCTAAGCCCAAGAAGCTTCTGATCTCTGCAACTGAGCTGGGAGTATTCCATGTCTCCACGGCAGCTATCTTCTTGGGGTCCACTGATATGCCTTCTCCTGTGACAACGTGGCCGAGAAAGTCCACCTTGTCTAAGAAGAATTCACACTTGGACAATTTTCCATATAGCTTCTCCTTTCTGAGGGTTTCCAAAACTATCCTCAAATGCTGCTCGTGTTCTTCCTTGGTCTTCGAATAGATCAGAATGTCGTCAATGAAGACAACGACAAACTGGTCCAGGTATTTGTGGAAGACCTTGTTCATGAGATTCATGAACACTGCTGGGGCATTTGTAAGACCAAAGGGCATGACCAAGAATTCAAATTGTCCATACTTGGTGTTGAATGCCGTCTTTGGGATATCTTCCTTCCTCACCTTGATTTGATGGTAACCCGATCTGAGGTCTATCTTCGAGAAGACCTTAGCTCCACTTAGCTGGTCGAAGAGGTCGTCGATCCGGGGCAGCGGGTACTTGTTCTTGATAGTGATGTTGTTCAATGCCCGGTAGTCTATGCACATTCTGACTGTCCCATCCTTCTTGGGTACAAACAAGACTGGTGCACCCCAGGGTGAGGCACCGGTCCTGATGAATCCTTGCGCCTGAAGCTCGTCAATTTGGTCTTTCATTTCCTTGGACTCCTTGGGATTCACTCGGTAGCAGCGTTGGGAGATTGGTGCTGCGCCAGGTATAAGATCGATCGAGAATTCCACATCTCGATCAGGGGGTAGCCCTGGAAGATTGTCTGGGAAGACGTCTATAAATTCTGCTATGAGAGGATGAGGGGGTCCGGTTTCTTCAGTGATGGATGTGTAGGACACACATTCCACGCCTTCAGGTGCTCGAATCACTTTGAGTTTAGGTCCTCCAGGTGGATCTAGAGTTACGCAGCCTTCTCGACAGTCTATCAGAGCATGATGTTGACTAAGCCAATCCATGCCCAAGACTACGTCATAGTTTGGCAGAGGCATTATTAGGAACTGAGTTTGAAACTCATGTCCTGAGATAGTGACTGGGCAGCTACAAGTCTCACTAATGGGTATTGGTCCTCCACCAGTCATAACTCTACAGATTATCTTACTTATGCCAGTAACTAGATGGTGTGCAGAAATGAAGTTTGCAGATATAAAACTGTGTGATGCTCCAGAATCAAATAATGCTAAGGCAGGGTGCGAATGAAGTAGAATGGAACCTGCGATGACATCTTCTTCCGTCTCGGGTTCAGCTTCTGGCTCTTCCACAGTCAAGGCAAAAGCTTGCCCGGCTCTGTGCTGGTTGTAGCGCTGCTGCTGGGTAGGCAGTGGACCTCTCTGCTGTCCAGCTCCAGTTTTGTTGTATGCTGTGGGGCAGTCCTTCACTTGATGGGTGGCAGATCCACAAGCAAGGCAGTGTCCCAATTTCTTCCTGCAGATCTCTGCGGTATGACCTGGCCTTTTGCAGTAGACGCAGTTGACCGCCTTGGGTTGGTTGTACTGATGCGCTTTGTTGGCCGCTGCTGGCTGTTGTTGCTGGGACTGCTGGGGATAGGAGGGCCTATTGTTGTTGTTGCTGTGTCTCTTGTTGTTGCCCTGATAGCTGTTGCTTGACCCTGGATGCTCCCTCTTGGGTCGAGCAGGTGCACTGGCCTCTACATCTTGGGCCACCTTCAACATCTTGTCATAAGTCTTCGCACCGTTAGCAGCTACTAAGGTGCGGATCTCTTCACGTAGTCCGTGCCGGAACTTCTTAGCACGTTCTACAGGGTTGTCCACCAGGTGGCTTGCAAACCTGCCAAGCCTGTTGAACTCAGCCGCATATTCTTCAATTGTGCGGTCTCCTTGCTTCAGGTCTTGAAACTGTCTTCCCATAGCTTCGAGGGCAGCCTCTGGAAAGAACTTCCGCTTGAACTGCTTCTTGAATAGCCGTCAGGAAATCCCTCCAGCTTGAAATCTTGGCTCGTTGCGGTACCAAATGTTAGCCAAATCTCTCAGCTGGAGTGCTACGGCCTCAACCATGAGGTCGTCTGGAAGTCGAGCGACGCTGAGGAGTCGCTCCATATCATCTAGCCACTCGTCTGCGTAGATGATGCCTTCGGTCCCCTTGAAGGGACGCGGGTCCAACTTCTTAAAGTTTTCAACAGTTCCAACCTTTACCTGGATAACAGGTTTGTGGTTAGACTAGAAATTCATTAATGGAATCCAAGCCTTTAAATCCTTAATTACCTTGGCAGGTTCCTGTTCTGACCGGGATGTTCCTAGCGCTGCCATGGCTACATTATGGGCGTTCTCCATGCCCTCTCTCATAATCGCGGTCTGCTCGCGATTTGCTTCAGCTTGGGCCCTCTGGGCTTCAAGAACTCCTCGTAGCAGGCCTACGAGTTCAGCGGGGTCCACTGGCACAGGTGGTGCAACAGGAGGAGTCACATCAGCTGGAATTGATGTGGTCCTGGGAGGAATGGGTGGAGCTGCATGCACTACTGAAGTGTAGGCAGCGCGGGGAGCTCTTGCAGCATGGGGGCGATCTGTGAGCTGCAACGGAGAGGGGTCTGACTGAGCTTGAGTTGGGGTGTGCTCAGAAGACGAAGCCTCATCTTCGGCTGGGCCGGAACGGGTTGTCTTTCCCCGTGCCATCTTCTGGAAGGTTTAGGAAGCAAGCATAAGCAAGGTAACCTATGTTCTATAAGCAAGCAAAAATAATTGTACATATGTATAGATAGAAGAATTTGGTCCTATGATGTGACAGATTGAAATTTTCTCAAGAATTCTAAGTGTTCTAATTGTTTCTAGAGTCTGTTTTCCTAAAGTCATACTAAACCTAAAGTCAAAGGCAAGTCGGTTGGTTTGGCTAGCCTAAGTTGACTAGACCAAAGGTTGTAAACTGGACCTGCATGGGCCACCACTGAAAACATGTCACGACCCGATCCCAAATAATCTGGGTCCAGTCGGATCATGCCCAGCCTGCACCGTTGTGAGACGGCGGCAGTAAGCTGTATCAATCCGTAGTAACACACAGACATCCAGAATACATGAAGGAAATTCAATTTTTTATTGCTAAGTCTGAGAGAGAAATTCTTTTACAATCAAATATTAAACAAAACATGGTCCAGGGTTATTACTTCAACCCTGATTATTACAATTTGGAAATAAAAGGGAAACACTAAACATCGGCCTCCTGGCTAGGTTCAGCTAGGGCTTCAGTACTCTGGTCCGGACCATAAAAGGTATCATACGCCTCATCGTCACCGCAATCACCTAAAATTGTTAATCTCCAGTCAGGAGGGAGCAAGAACATATATCCAATTCCAGCATCTTAACGATAATTAAAATGATGCAATGAGATAGTTTTGAACAATATTTATATTTTTGTATGCAACAAATATGAGACAAGAACAGTAAAAGTCGATGAAGCAAATGTTGACAAACTACAATCTCTAAAAGTGTTTTGAGAAAGGTAGCACCCCGTGGCCGGTTGGGGTTGGAGGCAATCTGTGTTCTAATGAACACGGTGCGGCGTCAGTCCAGTGAGGTTGGACTTCAGCTATCCACAATGAGGCAATACGGGGGCTTTGACCACGGGTGCTAACTTTACTCCCCAGTTCCCAAGGCAATAGTCAATGAGTCAATCAATCAATCAATCAGTCAATCAGTCGGTTCCGTGAAATCAAGTGTCGTCTCAATATATCTATATGACATGCAACATATTTAATTACAACTAAAATACCAGTTTTGAATTATATGAAACTTGCCTGGAGTTGGTTGGTGACGCGGGTGAGATGTCGCGACGGTCTCAACCTTAGTTACAGGGACCTACAATTATTAATAATCTGATTTTAGAATTAAACAAGGGTTTTAATCTGACTTGATTTGTTAACTGAGTTAATGATTCAATTCAACGATCGATTAATAATAATAATAATTTGTAATAGTGATTTAGTAAAACAAAACCCTTTTTAATAATAATAAAACTTTATTTATTTTATCGTAGAAAATATTTTATGGTAAAATATTGTTTTGTTTCTAATAAGGTAAAATAGGAACGTACGATTATAATAAAATAATATCGTTTGTTTTTAGCAATCAATTTGTAAGAGAACAATATTTTGGAAAACCTATTTAAATACTAACCTATTATATTTTAAAAATCATTTCAGAATTATATATTAATTAATTACTATTTAGTATTTAAATACAAAAAAATCATTTCGGAAATTATCTATTAAATAATTACTAATTAGTATTTAAATACTGAAAATCATTTCAGAAATTACCTATTAAATAATTACTAATTACGTAATATCTAATAAGGTTTTTATTTTATTATATATATATAATTAATATACGTATTGAGGATCGTTGTATTAATTCACTAATTAATTAACCAACCCAAAAACTAACAAGTCATTAACCCACTAATTAACTATAACCCATAAATTTTCTAAGCTATCCCGGGATTGACAGAGCTTCATTCTGTCAGTCCCGGTCGGACAGGGGAGTGGTTTTGGAAGGGACAGTGCGTTCAGATAGGGGCACCTACCGGGAAGCTGAAGGAGGAGCACCGAGGGGAGGCCTCGGACTCGGGATCGGGGTATTTCGCGTCCGACACGCGGTTCTGCGTCCTGGACGTGTCAGCGGCGTGTCCGGGCTCGTATCCGCGTCTGGGGCGTGTCCGCGGCGTGTCCGGGGCTCTGGGGCCTTGGCCGTCGGTCGGCGAGGATTCGGGAGAAGGAGTCGTGGGGATGGGTGATGGGGATCCGGGTTCCGGGTCGGGCGCGGATCCGGGTGAGCGGACCCGCCCGACCCGCTAAGGAGGAGGGTTGGGCTTGCTGTACTGGGCTCGGCCCACTGGGCCGGGCCGGGCCCGAGAAAATAAAATAAAAACAATTAATAATAATAATAATAATAATAATAATAAATTTTAATTAATTAATTAATTAATTTAGAAAATAGTTTTTAGGCTTTTAAAAATAGGTCTGAAGCCCAATAAAATTCCAGAAAATTACCCCAAGTCCAGTTTTCCATTTTACACCCAAAAATATTATTTTCTTGATATTTTAATATTATTTATTAACAATTAAAAATCATTTAATAATTGAAAACCATGATTTTAATTACAGAAAATTCCCAGAAAATTCCAGAAAATTAGGGAAAATCCAAGATTTAATAATTTTGAAAATTCAGGGGGTTTACAGCTGGTAACTTGATAGCATAGGTCGCTGCTGCTGTCACTGTTGGAACTGGTACTTAATTGGCGTGGGCAGTTTGGTTTTGTGCAACGCCTTCGCTGCAGGAACAGGCGGTTGTCATTGGAAAGTAAACGCGTTCTTAAGTCCTAGAAGGACGCCCTTGCTCTGTTGGCAAAAAATATGTAGGAGTTATTACAGTGCATCAGCGTAAGGGGGTGTCCGGCTCGGAAGCACGTGGAGAGGGCGACGGATGATCCGACGATGCTGATCGTCACCTACGAAGGGAAGCACCGCCACTCGACAATCTCGGCTGTCCATCCGACCAACATCGAACTCTTGGTATAATTTGTTATTCTGCTGGTTTTGATATGTAAAGAAGTGGAAAATATTTGAGGGGGAGAAATGCAAAATATATTTATTTATTTAGGGAAACACTTGGAAGTCGTTGCTTCAATTGAAATTCTTGTCGTGTTGTGGACTTATGCTCTGGTCCAGTTTAAACTGGATTTAATTGGGTTTGGGTTCGTGCTCGGCAGAGGGTTCGAGAACAGGGTAGGATCCTGTTCTAAAGATGAAGATAAAAAATGGTTGTTGTTGTGCTGGAAGCCTACACGTGAAGATGTAAAAGGTGACACAACAACTAGGAAATTGAGAATTCAAGAGGGACAAGGGGGATATTAGGGGTTTTAGGTTCTAGGTAATTGGTTCACATGTATTGGTGAACTTGATTCAAAGAAGTCAATAATGCTATCCAACTTATTGGCCGCTATTTCGCAGATCGGGTTCAACCCAATATATCAGCTAATAAATTGCAAAACAAGTTGAACACTACTTTTCCCATATTGTTGTTGTTTTGCTTTGGAATCCGACATGTCAACTAATACTCTTGACATGTTGGTCACTAATTTTTAAAATGTTTATCATATACTTGTAAAGTGAAGTAGTAGCTTGAGGACAAAATGCAAAAAAAGAGAGGAAACAGAGGTTGCTTGAAGACAGGAAGGATACATGCAGATGTCATGTCTTTGTTTGCAGCATTGCAGTGTGCTAATAACCACTGCTTGGGCTAATGGAGAATAGGGAAAGAAGGAAGATAATAATTAATAAATTGGAATGAGGTATTGCAATATGATTCGGTTATTAATTAGTTGATTTGCAGATAACCTCCTCCATCATTGGGATGATGGCAGGACCACATGACTGTCTTTGACAAATAATCCTCTGTACTATTATGAGGTGTACACTATTATTAGTGATTTTACTTTGTACTATGTAGAGTGGTGCACAAAATTGATGTCAGACCTATGGATTGTAATGGCCATCAAATCAAAGAGAGACCGTTTCTTAAAAATAGAAGCTTTGGTTTATTTTGTTTAGGTTGAGTCCATTAAATCAAGTCCTCTTTTAAATCTTCTTTTAGATTTGGGTGGTTAATTTTTGATGGCAGAATGTTCATATATTTTGAAATATAGCTGGCCCATTGCTTGAAGGGCCTAATCTTTTTTACTTATCTGGGAAGAGATTTGTTCCCTCCTGATAGGAAGTTGATCTTATTGGTTTATCTGCTGCATAAAGTCTGGGAAAGGCTTCATATTGGTATTTGGTAGTTGATTGACGAATCAAGGCTTGGTAGAATACCTTGTTGAACTGTCCATCTTGTCGTCTCTTGCTCGTTCTTCTGAACATCAGCATTGCTTTGCCTTTACTTGATCTCTACCTTTTATCTTGTTTATCTTACATTTCAGTGGAACATAAGTACATGCTCAATTATACATATTACCCTATCTCCCACCATTTCCCCTCCAAAAGGAAAAACATATCAGCCTTCCTTCATAATCTCTCATTAGATCTGTAAACCACCTAGTTGAAATTGATATTAGGGACACTATCATAAATAGATGCCTATTGTGCCACAGCTTTTCATTCCCTTGTTTCCTGACATCATGAAGTAGGGATTGGTGGAATTGAACGAGATTCCAATTTGGACAACATTTAAGTTACTCGGAATGGAAGCTCTCATGAGAGGGATCTTGTTGAAGTGGATACGGGGGACACTATAACAAATGTCACTTGCATATTGTAATGAAGGATAACATGCTTTATATTGTGCAACAGCTAATTTTGAACTCATTTCTCTTTTCAAAGGAAATATAAGTACTTGAAAGAGTAAAGTGATTTCGTTGACTTATGTGCTTTTCTTTTATTTGATATTGTAGTGATTAAGTACAATGAATTTTTTTATTTGTTTCGTCTTAGTACCAACACTGAACATTGACGAGGCTTCATATTTATGGTTGTTTATGCAGGTTTGTAAACATTTCTTGGATGCAGTGGAAAAGAAACAGTACGGCTGGTTCTGGGTTTGTCCCAATGGTAATAAAGAGTGCCACTATAGGCATGCTTTACCCCCTGGATATGTCCTGAAGTCTCAGATGAAGGCTTTATTGGAGGAAGAATCAGAAAAGATAACCATTGAAGAGGAGATTGAAAATCAAGTAATTGCTATATTTTTTGAAGTAGTTCCTTCTGAAATCTATTATGTTAAATTACAATTTTAGCGACCTCTTGTTACTTAGACACTAATGACTCCATTGAGCTGACAACTAGCTTTTCCCTAATAGCGTGCGAAAGTTGCTACAACAACTCCTATGACTCCTGAATTGTTCTTTCAATGGAAAAGGAAAAATATGGAAGAAAGAGATGCTGGTCAAGCTGCAAAGAGGGCAGAGAGGGCCAAGAATGATCGTATGAGGTATTTGCTTAACCTCTTGGCTTTCTATCCTCGGAGATTCTTATTTGATTTAACTAACCAGTCAAAACTATTTCCTTTTCAGCGGTCGTGAGCTGTTTCTTTCAGATGCTAGTTTGTTTGTGGATGATATTGAAGCATGCGAGAAGTACCAAAGAGAACCCGAGGAAAGCGAAGATAAGGTATCCCCTATTTGTTTTCCTTTATGGTAGTAGTTTGCTTGTATAAAGATGAGAACATTAGCATACAACAAGCCATTCTCTGTGAAGTGGCGTTATGGATATGGTAGAACATGGCCACATGTTACTACTGCAAAGTAGGATTGAAGAACAAAGGTAATGAGACGATGATTCATACATGTGTGCATGCTTGTGTATTATGCGCACAAATAATAGTCTATACCAACTTACATGAACGTGATACAGATGATTTATCCTAAAAAAAGGGTACATAACATCAGAGACAAAAGACGGATTTACCATAAAATTCGTAAGGTTTATTAACAATAGTCTTTATCAATTATTTGTCTTATCTGTAGAGTTATGTATGGTAATCATGACCTTTTATACAACGATTTGACTTTATGGCATCAATGTCTTAGTTCTTTGTCATAGGAAAACCTGATCTTTCCTGTGAACATATAGGAAGCTTTTTATATTTTATGTAAATGATTATGCTGGCATATCTTTTATTGGAACTTGTACCCTACATTTTTGTCCAATGTTTCAAAGGATTGTCTCACAAGTTGGTAGGTGTCTAAGAAGTGGTGTACTTAATTATATATAATAAAATTAACACGTATGAAAAGTGTACGGCATGATTTTGCTGATTATGAGTGTCCAAGGATTATAGTCTAAAGACATGCCCACATTCATATCAAAGTGTTACATATCGGCTTGTTTTGGCCTTTCTGGATTGGATTTGGAGGGTCCAGAGCTGCCAAAAACTATCGAACCCAGTGATCAAAACTCTCGACCCCTCCACTCCCCACCCTTCGGAAATTGTTAAATCGATACTCATAGGAAGGGTCCTAAACAGATACTAAATCTGTTTTTTGGGATCTTAATTCATATTTGGGGCAAGTTACTACCTACAGAACAAATATTGAAATTCAACAATTTACTAATTGGAGTTTGTGTTTTACACATTTACTTGTTTAGATATACTAAAAAGTTTCTTACACAACTTATTTTAGATATTCTAATAGAAAAAGGAAAAGAAAACTATTCTTTATAGCTAAAAATTAGTAGGTACATACGTTTCTTATTAGTTTTATACTTAGAAGTGAGAAGTTTGGTAGCAGTTGTAGTTTTATTTGACATTTTGGAATTACAAAGGGTTTTGGCTAAAGTAAAACACATATGTGTCATGCGTGCTTATAACCATAAGTGAATCTGCAATGCAAGTTTAAATTGGCACGTGGAGTTATTAGAAATTATAATTGATTTATTTTGATGATGTTTTTTATTACTAAGTAAGATACTAGTAAGTTTATAATTATCTAGAGAGTAATATGTGAATGTATAATGCTTCCATAGTAACCTATTTGGTCACACCCTATCTGAGTGGGATATACATTTCAGATACCATTCAAGTTGGAGAATGTCATAGCAAAATTATGTGGTTTTTCTATAACTAGAAAATACTGAAAATATTTGAAAAAATGTATAATGCTCATCAGGTTATCTATTATTTGTCCCAATATCCGAATATATATTGATATTTTGTATGCCATTTTCCATTGTGAATATTGTCTTTCTTGTGTGTGTACGCACATTCTAGTATTTGGCTAATTGGAAATTTGTAATAGCCACAAAGAAAATTTGGTCTATTAGGCTCATACATAGGTAACTAATAAATGGACGGTGAGACAACGTAAGATACATTAGTTGTCCATTCTATGGAAAAGTAAATGACATCCATTGTAACATTTGCCACAATATATCAACTTTGGGTGTGGTTACGGTCTACGAAGTTAAGTTTTGGACAAGCACAATGTAGTTAAAGGCGCAAGGTGCATTCGAGGCGCAAATGGTCCATATCGTCCGAGGCACAAGATGCACTTAAGGCTCGCACCCGAGCGAAACTAGACACAAAAATAAATAATAATAATAATAGACGTACATAAATAAATAAATAAATTAGTAATGTAAGAAATCAAATAACATATTAAAACCAACAAAAATATGTTAAAACATAACTAAGTAAACTAGCACATCAGTCGCATTTAATGACATCGGTCGCAGTTTATGACTCAAAGAACTAATACGAATGTGTTCTCCCTACTACACTTTTAGTAATTTTTAGTTTTTCAGTCCATTTGTAGGCAACTTTGACAACCGTGGAAATGACTACCTTCCTCCCAATGAGATAAGGGCTATCTCTATGCCTCAAAGTTGTGTTAAAAATAATAACCAAAAGGCGTGTCTGATGCGGAATGAATACAAAGTTTAAAAATCAGCAATTAAATTGAATTAAAACAAGTTTCACTTAACTCTTTGCTAATTAACATATAATTTCTAGGTTGCCAAAATTAATGATTATATAAAACAAGAGATGCAAACCTTAGATTTTATAGAAAATTGAACCAAATCTTACTACCTAAATTAGCCTAGTCATCTATTTAATATGTAGGTTAATAACAAGTTCCAGTTTTATGTTTGTAGAAGCACTCAAGTTTATTTGTGCATCAACAGCCTATTGATAGCATATTATATGTAGATGCAGTTATCTTAATTATTTGAATTAACATGGAGAATGTGACTAGAATCAGAATGTCGAATGGTTACCGGGAGGAAGGGGGACTGCTGTTGCTTCTGCTGTCTGTTGTCTTCTGCTGCTTCTATTGCTTCTGCTGCTTCTTCTGCACAACTTTTGATGCTATTTTTGTACTGTTGTTCGGAGGAGAGTAGCAAGGGAGGTCGGGAATAAGATAGGGGTAGGAGAGAAGGAGCCAGAAGGCAAGTGTAACTCATCAAAAGTAAAATTTTCATTTCATTCATTCATTTCTTCTCCAATGACTGAGAGGGTTAAATAGATTATACGAGACCAACAAAGTTATGAAAGAATAGGTAAACAATAACCACTCAACAAACAACTACTCTCCCTAGAGAATAGATAAATAACAAACAACTCAACAACCAAACCATCCTCCCTAAAGATTAGGTAAAAAAATGAATTCAAAATTTAAATACTAAACCATAATGAGGCATGATGTCCTCATCAGTGCCTTTTCTTGGTTGCGCCTTGCTGAAAGGCACGCTTGGAAAAAGACGTCTCGTCTAGTGAGGTGCAAGGCACAGCTACTACACCTTGCTACGAGACGAGCCTTTGACTACCATGGACAAGCAGAAATTAATTTAGTGTCAATGAATCAAACTCTGGCTGGATCTATATCTCAGTTCAAGGCTTAGTAAGGAAATGTGATATGTAATGTCAATGGATCAAACATAGGCGAATTGGTAATTTTGTAGACATTAGCTACAAGTACATTTTACTATCGGATAAATTAGTCATGAAAATTGTATATAATGTAAGTTTTGTCTTGACCCCAAAGGCAAGAGAATGGCATGTAATGGGGATGGGTGACAGATTAGGATTGAACATTGGAAACTACTTGATACTCGGGTCAATGTGCTCCATTGGGTTTTGATCTAACCTGTAATAAAGATCATATTTATTCAAATCTCTATATATTTGCTCCAAGGTTTTGATCTATCTATTTGGTTCTTGATTATCTATTCTCAAGCTAATGCCCAAGGAAAAGATAAATCTATTACTGTATTTTAGATCTGTATAGGGAGCAATGCTGTGCCCACATACAGTTGCTTAGTCACTTAGGTTGTCTTGGCTAGACAGGCAGGCCACTCATTACATGGGCACCTACTAGTACAAATACCAAGTTAGGTGGCTGCTCTGATGCTTAGTTTTGTCACTAGTGCCTATAGAGCCTCATATTCATTTATTGACCGCCTAGTGATTAGTCGTGCATTCTTATGTAGTATGCCATAAAATTGTCTGAATGACAACTAGCTTACCATTTCTTCAACTACTAAATTAATATAACCTACAGGCCGAGATGTACACAACCAACCTCTTATATATTTTTCTTACACTTTTTTTGTGTTCTTTTCACGTCGTTGTGAATCTTGCTGTGTATAATTAGGGATGCAAATGAAGTTGGCTCCGATGGAGCTCTGATCCACCAGACCCGACTTGGGATGGATTTGAAAGCAAACTTAGAGGAGACGGGTATGGAGGTAAGTTTTAACCTCCGGAGTGGAGTTGGAGGCAAAGTCATATCCGCCTCCAACTCCGAGAGAACTCCATCAATACATCTGCCCCCGACTATATATATATATATATATATATATATATATATATAGCCATCGAAGAGCTTGTAGCCCAAGTTGGCTGAGTTTGGAGAGAGAAGAATATGGATATGCAGTATGGGCAAAGTTCCAGCCCCATGGGGAGTAGTGCTCAATAACTAATTACTAAGAACAATTACCTATTCCAAAATAAAAAATGATTTCATTATATGATTTTAGTCCATGATGATGTGAGCGGTCTCCTTTCTATTTTTTCAAACTAAAGATTGTAACATATTTAGGTGGAGGTGAAGTTGGAGGTGGATGTGGAGTTGGTGCAGGTTTGTGGTTGGAGTTGGAGGTGGAGGTAATATTTCTCCTCCCAGCGGAGACGGATGTAGATGCGGAGGCAAACATTTTTTTGGTGGAGGCCGAGGTTGGGAGTCCAACTTCCGACCGAATCCAATCGGATTACAACCCTATGTATAATGTTGTGTTATTTAGATGTTAGTTAAAAGCAGTTCCAGAAAAACAATTGGCTCATCACTGCTCGTCAAAAGCAGTTGCTCCGGGAAAACAAGTGGCTCATCACCTAACACTTCCAAGCATTTGTTTGGAGATTGGATTGGGTTAACATGGGATACATTCTATTACGAAACTACGGTTCATGAGATACATTACATTATGATTTCAATTGATCCTTCTCCATGTCTAAATAGCGGTAGCTCAGGTAGAAAATGTGACAGACCCCATGGTAGATAACTAGTCCGTAGATATATATATAGAGAGAGAGATGTGATCCTTTGTTGATTTATGTTTGCTTGGAGCCTTACAAGTCTAATATATGGGTTTTTGTCCTAGTTTTCTCTTGTTACCAGAACTGGGCCTTGTTTCACAAGTTCAAATATACCTGTATTATAATCTAGTACTGAGAGCATTTCTCTAACTTCTATTACTGTTTTTTTCGGCATTGAAAAGATCTGCAGGTGTTTGTTAACCATAATAAAATAGTTATCAGAGCTCAGATCTTCGAGTGAACTGATCTCTCTCTCTCTCTCTCTCTCTCTCTCTCTCTGTAGTTCTTGTCTCAAATTCTCAATATATCCATGATACTTGTGCCACTGAGATGTTATAATTGATATTATTATTATTAAACATGCCTTGGTCATGTCTTGATAGCTACATTTATTTGGCTCTAGTCAGCCACTTGCATAATGTCTTACACTAGACAAGACTCCTTTTGAATTTGTTCTCGATCGATTTGGATTAAATGTTATGCATGCCCCTTACTTGATTGTAGGTTAACAAGAATGAGGCTAAACCTGAGGGGCCGGGTAGCTCGACCCATGTGGATAAGGATACCGAAGAAGTTTTTGACGAGGAGGATGATGATGAACTGGACATGGATGAGCTGAATGAGTTGGAAGCAAGCCTGTCTCGAACTTCGATCCAGATCCGTGAACCGGGCATAGGGGCCTCATCTTGACAGGTTTGAAGGTCTCCTTTCGGTGCCTCATGTGACCCGGCATGTCTCCTTCCGAGGGTGAGTAGGCAGGGCAATGTAGTTTCTCACTATTACACAGTTTTCCTTGAGCTTTTATGGAGAGGAAGAGAAGGTCTCGTTTTAAGTCGTGCTCTATTTTATTGTACGAGTATTTATTCTTGATTAAGGTGTTGGAGGCAAGTTTTGATGCAATTTTTCTCATCATAGCAAGGTTTATTGCAACCTGGACTATGTTTCATGAGAGGATGACGTTTATTTGTCTTTGCACTTTTCCATAAATCTTATGCAGAATTCTGATGAGCTGTTGAATGTGGTCAAAAGAGTCCATTTTTGTTCACCCACCAAAATTAGTAAGGATGTTCATCTTTTCACTCAAGAATTGCGATTGCTTCGTAAGAAACTAGTAGGAACATATTTTAAAGAGAGACTTTTCAGAACAGTTTTTTTTTTTCTTCGGTCAAACTACTGCTGATGATTTGGCTGGTCTACTTTACCTTTTTCTTTTTTCTTATATTTTTTAAATAGTGGATGATTCACTTGTGCCATAAAACCTAAAAAAAAAAAAAAATATTCCTACAAAGTAGCAAGCTAAAATACCGAACATCATTAACTGATCAATAAACACGCCCTTCGACATAAACTAGTGGACAACAACAACATCATGAAACAGACACACAAACCCGACATTAGAGGGAGCTTGCATTCAACTTGACTTGCAATATCATCGCAAGATCTACTTGTGTGTTGGAATTAAGCATCTCCTTGATTATACGGATTCCCTCTTCCTGTTTTGATTGGCTCTGTTTGTTGTGTCATCGTGTCTGACTCCATGGAAGATATCAAGTACCTGTTCGTTGAGAATCTTGTTCTTGATCTGGCCACTCGATCCTCCTGGGTCCTGGGATGAGGGTTGCTTGTTGCTTGCTCTTCCTTCGCTAACAAAGATTGTGGTAGAAGCAGAAGAAGTCAAGAGAGTGTCTTCTTTCGCTGACTTACAGATCTTATGGGTATCTTGTATTCGTTAAAAAAAAAAAAACGAATATGAATAATCTCAATACGCATTCGTATAAAACCGAAAATGACTTCGTCAAACTTGTCAATCTTAACATATCTTTTTGTTGTTGTATCTCTTGGAGCTGTGTACAGACGTTTGGGGACATGCCCCTATTTCATCTCTTGGAGAATCACGCTACTATATCACATTCATCACATGGAAGGTTCTGGTTGACATTGAGATATTATTATGACAAAAAATATGGAAGCAAAGAGTTTCAAAAGATTTATGCATAACAAATGACATCTGAATGGAGAAAACTGTTCCAAAGACCAGAATGAATGATGTTGCAGAGCGGGTCAATCAAATCCTGAATGAGCACGCCAGAAGCATGAGATTACATGCTAGTCAGCCTAAAACATTATGGGCAGACACAACTACTACAACAACCTACTTAATCAACCAAAGACTGTCCATTCCATTAAAAAAGAAACCGCCAAAGGAAGAATGGAGAGAGAGAGAAAAGGAGGTAAAACTGTGTCACCTTAGAGTCTTCGGTTGTGAATCTGATGTACTAGTACATTATGACCACAGAGAAAAAATAGTCCCTAGTTTATAGTAGATGTTTATTCATTGGATATGGTAGTGATGACTTTGTTTTTCCTGTTGGGGTTCGAGTCTTGATTTACAGTGTAGAAAGACATTCTGGAGTGTAGCGTTGACGAGAGTTGCGAGACGACGGAGAATCGGTGGTTGAATCGGAGCTCAAAATAGCGGTGGTACACCAACGATATATTGCCGATATTTCGACTTTATGACATTTTGTTCCAGAATCCAAATTGAGGTTCCCATCGGTTCACTGATTGTATACTGCCCTCGAAAATTCTGTCTAGTTTGCGTGTCTGACCCACGTGTTTTGACCGTTGATCTAATCTGAACGCCATGATTGATGATGGACAAATTTAGAAATTTTTTAACTCTAAATTAGGTTTTCTTAACCTATTTAAAGGATGATAAAAGGGTTGTCAAATGGAGTGTTCAAGGTAGAGATTCAGGCAGACAATCTAAATAAATCAACGAGAAAGTCTGTACTTTGCTCGTAGGTTCGCTTTTAAAGACAGTAGGAGAAAAAGATCTGTTTTGGGAGTCGTCCACTCCGTTCAGAGAAATCGTCACAGAGTTTGTGAGTGATTTTATTATGTATCTACTTCTTTCTTCTTAAAATTTATGAGGGATTTGTTCTTAGGGCAAATGAACAAATTAAACTTTGTAATCACTTGTATCAGTAAATATATAGATTAGGTTTTGTCTAGGTGATGAATTTGAAGTAACCACATATACGATATTTTTCTATCTTGGTTCTCGCGTAGAGTTGTGGTTTGTTATCTTCAAGCGGTTTGGTGTCATTTTTGCGACGTTTTTGCCAACAAATTGGTATGAGAACTTTGTTTTTCGAGACAAAAAAATGCAATCATGTCTCCAAAAAAGATGAACACACGTACGGTTACCCTCACAGGGGTAACTAAAAGATATGAAATACAAGGATGAAAGATCTATGATGCAAAAATTTATATGGTCTGTTGGAGGGTGACAATGCATGCTAAGCAATCAGACAAATCTGTTGATAACTAATAAATGTTTGACCGGAAGACTGTTAGATGTATCTGCCAATGGATAGATGATTAAATATTTCATTACGTGTCCATGGAGAGTTTGGTAAAGACATTATGTGAGAAGATGCATTAGCTGTATGAAAATATGACATTTAGAAACGATTCTCGTTAACTCGAAGTACACGAAGGGTGCCTCGGTCGCACAACATCTGAACGAGATTCAGGGCATCATCAGTCAATTATCAACAATGATTATGATGATTGAGAATGAGCTAGCTTCATGTCCTGTTGCTTTTGATTCTTTGCAGGAAAGTTGGAAGACGGTTGAGTAACTTCGTGCCCGATGGAGTTGTCACCAAGGAGGAAGTCAAAAGTAGTTTATTGAATGAGAAGATCCGATGTAAGAAATTAGTACCGTAGCAGAAGTCCACTTTGGTTGCTTCCTACGAAAAATGATGGCTCGGGTCACAATCGAGAACATAAGAAAGTTCTCGAGATCTTGTGAGGGTGGACTGCAAGTAAGGATGTTATCACTGTGGTGAGAGAGACCATTTAAAAGAAACTACATAAAGCTCAAAGATGAGAAGGCTAAAAATAAAAACGATAATGTAGATTTACCATTGTGAGAGATCTCATCATCACAACGACCGACGCAGAGAGAGATTAAAAAAGTCTTTAGAATGCAAAATGTAAAGCTACTCCTTTGGGGAGCCACTTTGGACAATGGAGCAATTGCCCAAACAGAGGTTGAGCGAGGATGTGTGCAGTAAGAGTTGTGAGAGAGTACATTAATTAGAGAAATTTGGTGAAACTGATATATATCCAAAGCCCCATATGTATAGTCCTTCTGACAAGCTCATGCTGACAAAAGTTATGAAAGTAGAAAAATTGAAGTTGTGAACAACCTAAATTGGCCACGGTCCATGGTCACAAGAGTTATTGAGTTACAAGAGGACTATAGTTTTATTGTACGGAAGTCATCTAATAAATCTTCTAAGTGGAAGATTGTTAGATATTGTGAAGCTCTGATCAGATTTTCTACTATACATTAAGCAAAAAAATTTGTATAGGTGCTCATACACGAGTAGCATGAGTTTGATCTGTACATTAATTAGTAGGAATAAATTTATAAAAATACTGTTGAAATTAGTTGATGATTTTATTGATTGTCTCATTGACATTATATAGCTTTACAGTCATTAATACAATGATCTCAATCATTATGACAATAATCTCATAATGGAATATTCTGTGACATATTCTGGCATCCCAAATATGTCCTCAGGATATTCCCATGTGCTTATACTATACTTAAATATGACACCCAACATACCATATCAACATTCCCCCTCAAGATGGGTGAAAGATATTCACTAAGCCCATCTTGTCACATCCTCTAATCATGCTCACTGAGGCGAGTCCCTTGGTTAGTCCATCTGCTGGTTGGAACATGGCCAAGCTCCCTTGGTTAGTGCTGCCTCCTCCGCACCAGCACGAGACAACGCCTAATAGGGATGCCTAGATCTGAAAAAAGGGGGGACATGTTCGGATCTAGGAGCGGACGACGAGGACGAGCGTGAGTCTTGGAGCGGACGTGACGTGATTGGATAGACGACGCATCGATGGAGGAGATCATCAACGTCGCCACCTCTGCAGAATCTAGCTTCTTGATGATCTTCTCGATGCGTCGTCTATCCAATCACGTCACGTCCGCTCCAAGACTCACGCTCGTCCTCGTCGTCCGCTCCTAGATCCGAACATGTCTTCCCTTTTTTTCAGATCTAGGCATCCCTATTAGGCGCAGTCTCGTGCTGGTGCGGAGGAGGCGGCAGCACGCATGTCACAGCCGCCGTCGCAGCAGCCGCAGCAGCAGTAGTAGCCGCAGCAGTAGCGGGACGGGGCAGCAACAGCGAAGGGCGGAGAAGGGAAGAAGGGGGGGGGGGGGGGGTCGGTGGAGGAGATCTAGGAAATCCTCCTGTGGGTTTGTGGAAGCTTGGTGACGGCTAGGGTTTGTGGAAACTTGGCTCTGATACCATGTTGAAATTAGTTGATGATTTTATTGATTGTCTCATTGGCATTATATAGCCTTACAGTCATTAATACAATGATCTCAATCATTATGACAATAATCTCATAATGGAATATCCTGTGACATATTCTGGCATCCCAAATATGTCCTCAGGATATTCTCATGTGCTTATACTATACTTAAATATGACACCCAACATACCATATCAACAAATATCAAAGTCGTTGATTTTTTTAATCTCTTGTTATAAATAGAACTTCAATCTTATGTAATCATAGCTCTAATAGAAATAATAAAATAATTTATGTGCGGCTGTTGACGTATGAGACAATCTCCGAACTTTACATGTTGTATCTTTGTGATTGTTATTCTTCATTTTTTGTACCATGTTCATACTTTTTTGTATCCGTGAACACTACAGTTTAACTTCACAGGATTCAAATCCCTTATTTCCCAACAATGGTTTCTCGTAAATCAAATTTGTGTTGATTTATAATTTTTGGAGCCTATTTGAATTTCTTATGCATGCAAGCAGCAGTTACATATGATGAAACAGCAGTTACATATGATGAGATTGATATTTTTTTTTTTGTGATATCCGACGATGTACACAGGACTTTGTGTATACTGTATTACATGTTATTTGGATTCACTGTTCCATATCTCTTTCGCGATTTGATTCCGAAATTGTCTGCCGCCTAGTCAATGATGTTATATCTCTTTTCATTGATCACAAGAGTCAGTTGAGTTCGGTATAGAATATTGAATGTTGTTTGAGAAGTTTGAAGAAGAAATATATGACTTTAAAACGGGCAAACCTAGAGCTCAATTACTTGCAGTTGGGAGAATTGTGAGGAGAGCGATTATAATTTACTCAAATAGACATAATTTATTTTTGGTGGTTGTAAATTGGATGAACCTTTGAGTAGGTAGGTGGTCGACGACAATGTAAAGGAATTGATCGATCCTATGAATTTTTCTCATTAAACTATAGTTTTTCCACACTAAGCCTGTCATTCCCGAAATTATTTTCTATACTTTTGCATCACATGTCTGGGCCTAATTAAGCTAGAAATTCAATGAATCCCTTCCAGGTCAGAACAGGGGTGAACATTATTTGATTTTGGATGAAAATCGAACCGAATAAATTTTTTTGTTAGGTTTGAAAAAAGAAGAGTTTTGTTTGAAAAGAAAAAGTTCGGTTTGAGAAAAATGGCATGTAGCAGGACTCGCCACCTGCGTTGCATATCATTTTCGTCCCGTGATTATAACTCGTCCTTTATGGCATCATACCACTGACCCCCTCGTATATTTAAACTGTGCAAGCTAACTATGTCTTCGTGATCATGGAAGGTCATGGTAAGTATTGTGCATGTGGTTCAGACGGGCAGGTAAAAGTCACTGAACGGTGGCATATTTATTTCAGTAAACTTCCATATCAAATGCTTGCTTGTAAAATGAACTAAGGCAAGATAGAAAGACCACATAATAACTTGCATGCTTCATATGAACAACATGTTGATTGGTATAGTTGGGTTAGCTCACCTTCACCAGTGCATTTCGATGTACCGACCCTCGTTGCAACAGATTTCTTGCGCCAAGGAGATCCTGCAAGAATCTAGAGCGACTTTCCAATCCAGTTCACCTACCGGTACGTCCTGATCGTGCCTTCCAAGAAGCGTTTTGAAGATCCAAGAGCTCGTGCACATAACTTATGCAGCTCTGTGGAAAGACGATAGTTTCGCCAGAATGTGTCTATAGCTTTTGAAGTTTAGTAAAATGATATAATGTACTGGAAAGTTATCTCATTTTGAGTCCACTTTTGTAAGCCCGTGCGGCAATTATCCGACTCGTTCAAGAGTTTGTAATAGGTGTTCATTATCAATAAAGAGAACTTTTTCATGTTTCAACATTATGTTTCAATTATCTGCGTACTCTGAATATGTGCTCGTTATATAAAATACCTTAGTCTTGTGCGTTGCTCAACCTAGGCACGTACGACGTTACGCCCGGGGGACGACTACCGATTCTACGGAATCGGGACGTGACAAATGGTGCCTATACTGAGAAGGATCAGATACTACTAGGCATGCTGAAAGTACTCATGAGAAAGCAGAGAGCGTCAAGCGATGGAGACAGGAGGAGTGGGACTGAGGAGACGCCATCTCAGTCTTCGCCAGAGGCAACGCTGCCATGTATGCCCATCCATCGGAAGGTACTGATGATTCACTCGCCCTTGCATCTATGTCTTCCCTTAGATCGTCGGATTAGATTGTCGATTCGGGTGTGTCTTGACACGTGACATGGAATGCTAGTGAGTTCTCTTCCAATACTCACATAGCATCAGCAGACAGCATTCAAACAGCTGATGGTACTTTTCATCCAGTGGTCGGCAAGGGTACTGTCGATTGTAAAGGTTCAGTAAGATTATCCAATATTTTATATGCTCCTTCTTTTTCAGTCAATCTTTTGTCCATTACTTATATAATTCTCCAACTAAAATGCATTATCTTTTTTGATATTCCTAAGGTGATCTTTCAGGAGAAGGATATGGGACGAAGACGAATACTTGGGACTGGCACTTGGCATGATGGACTGTGGTACTTGGATCGAGAAGAACTGGATTCGGCATTGGTGTCTGTGGCAGAAAGGACATGAATGAGAGGACCAAAGATGAGTGCCGATGATACACTGATACTCCATCACAGGCTGTTGGTGTAAGAATCCTAATTCTGAAAATCGTATTCTATATGTATTATTAGTTATGAGTTAATTGGAAAAAATAGAATTTCCTATTAGATCAAACCCAAAACCCGCAAACCATTAAACCACCCTTCCCGCGTAAGGTAAAGAGTTAATCAGTAGCAGCTCATTACCCCGCGTATATTTCACCGTGCGTAAATTAAGGAAATAACAGCAGCAGCTCACCCCGTGTAAAACAGACAACAGCAACCGCTCATCACCGCGTATACTTTCTCCGCGCGTGAATATCAACAGCAATAGCAAAACCACCGCATGTAAACCACAGCAGCAGCAGTATCAAAAACCACCGCTTATTTTACCCCGCGTAAACTTTTCCTTTCTCTGCGCATAAAACCCAAACCATAACCATTAGGAGAAGAAAATATCAGCAGCAGAAGCAAAACTCAACTTTGCTTTGCTTTGTTTTCCTACACGTGTAAGTTTCTCATTCCACCACTCATTAAATATCTCCTCAACCGCACACCTAAACTAATAAAAAGAAAAACAACAGTAGCAACAGTTTCTTACCCATTAAGTAAATTCTACCGCCTCCTTATTCCTATATATATTACAAACTCTCCTAAAAATCTAATTCCACTTCTTACACCAAAGCTTAAACACTGTTGTGGACATTTGCACTTATACAGAACTTGCTCGGCAAGTATACCTTGCCACAATACTCTTATTTATATTCCAAATAATGCATGATTCTATTTTATTTATGTATTTTCATTGGACCTTGTTTATGAGACCACCCCAGTATTATGGAGCATTATTTGGTTCATTGGCCGTGACACAGTTGCTACACGATTTGTGAGTCTCATATAGCTCTCGGACTACATATTGGGTTGGCCGCCTGTATGTATAAGCCGTGCGTTAGGGATGACTGCTGATAGAAACTTTGTATGCTAGAAGACCTGGCAGTTATTTAGAGGATTTGTCATGTCATGGATATGGCATGCTTAGAGCATGGGGTGGACAGAACAATAAGTAAAATATTTGGGCTCCTTTGCACTTTTTCCTGTACGCCCGGATTCTCCACCGGAGAAACGGGTGATGATGACCACTATATATTACTGGCGGCCTCTGCCGTTCAAAAGACGACATGCTTTGAGGCTCCTGATTCTCCGAGAGGGTCACGCCAATCCCATATTTTAGCCAGATAGCCCACTTGGTGGAAAGTTGTTCTCAAACTGCATCACATAGACGGTTAGGCGACCATTGGATGTTTATATTTCAGTACTTATTGGCATATTTTTATGTATCTTGTTATGTCCCTCTGAGGACCTGGTCCCTTTCCAGATATGGACGAGCAGGAGTACCCACAGGAGTACGGACCGGGACCTGACTCATTGTAAGAACCCTAATTCTGAAAATCGTATTCTATATGTATTATTAGTTATAAGTTAATTGGAGAAAATAGAATTTCCTATTAGATCAAATCCAAAACCCGCAAACCATTAAACCACCCTTTCCGCGTAAGGTAAAGAGTTAATCAGTAGCAGCTCATTACCCCGCGTATATTTCACCGCACGTAAATTAAGGAAATAGCAGCAGCAGCTCACCCCGCGTAAAACAGACAACATCAACCGCTCATCACTGCGTATACTTTCTCCGCGCGTAAATATCAACAGCAATAGCAAAACCACCGCACGTAAACCACAGCAGCAGCAGTATAAAAAACTACCGCTTATTTTACCCCGCGTAAACTTTTCCTTTCTCTGCGCGTAAAACCCAAACCATAACCATTAGGAGAAGAAAATATCAGCAGCAGAAGCAAAACTCAACTTTGCTTTGTTTTGTTTTCCTATACGTGTAAGTTTCTCATTCCACCACTCATTAAAAATCTCCTCAACCGCATACCTAAACCAATAAAAAGGAAAACAGCAGTGGCAACAGTTTCTTACCCATTAAGTAAATTCCACCGCCTCCTTATTCCTATATATATTACAAACTCTCCTAAAAATCTAATTCCACTTCTTACACCAAAGCTTAAACACTGTTGTGGACATTTGCACTTATACAGAACTTGCTCGGCAAGTATACCTTGCCACAGTACTCTTATTTACATTCCAAATAATGCATAATTTTATTTTATTTATGTATTTGCATTGGACCTTGTTTATTAGACCACCACAGTATTATGGAGCATTATTTGGTTCATTGGCCGTGACACAGTTACTACACGATTTGTGAGTCTCATATAGCTCTCGGACTACATATTGGGTTGGCCGCCGTATGTATAAGCCGTGCGTTAGGGATGACTGCTGATAGAAACTTTGTATGCTAGAAGACCTGGCAGTTATTTAGAGGATTTGTCATGTCATGGATATGGCATGCTTAGAGCATGGGGTGGGAAGAATAATAAGTAAAACATTTGGGCTCCTTTGCACTTTTTCCTGTACGCCCGGATTCTCCACCGGAGAAACGGGTGATGATGACCACTATATATTACTGGCGGCCTCTGCCGTTCAAAAGACGACATGCTTTGAGGCCTCTGATTCTCCAAGAGGGTCACGCCAATCCCATATTTTAGCCAGATAGTCCACTTGGTGCAAAGTTGTTCTCAAACTGCATTCACTTAGATGGTTAGGCGACCCATTGGATGTGTATATTTCAGTAATTATTGGCATGTTTTTATGTATCTTGTTATGTCCCTCTGAGGACCTGGTCCCTTTTCAGATATGGACGAGCAGGAGTACCCACAGGAGTACGGTCCTGGATCTGATGCTACTTACCAGACTAAGGAGATCTTACCCTTGGAATATCTATGATTTTGTTACCACTGTTTAGATATTTTGTTGCTACATCGGGATAGTCTTTTTGTAGTGGATTTGTTTCCACCCGACTATCAGACTTGATACTCATTTTGGATATCCAGTTATTATTCAGCGTTTATTCCTACTGATTATTTGTGCTGTGGATGAGACATAGATTTTGTGTGACTTGTTATGATAGTATATTACCACTGATGGATTTGCATATTCATATACATCGTACGTGTGTATATGGTTTCCAGATGTTGGAGTTCGTATACATACGGTTGGACATGTTACGTATTCCTAGTCCTACGTATTTTGGGACTGGGGCGTGACAGTTGGAGCACTCATCTTTTGGTATTTTGAGTAGGTTGTATCCATCTATTTATGAGAAGGTAAATAAGAAGAAACTAATATGTGATGTATATGATTTAGACAAACTTACTAGGAGCTCATATATTGGTGCGGACCATAGGAGCTCTTCTGTTTTTGATATTATACATTCTGATATCTAGGGGCCGTACGCCACAACTACTATGAATGGTTACAAGTATTTTATTTCTTTTATTGATTGTTCCTCTCGTGTCACCTGACTGTATTTGATGAAGAATAAGAGTGAGGTCTTTGCCTGTTTTTGGGACTTTCATAAATATGTCCAGACTCAGTACAGAGTAGTAGTGAAGGTATTAAGGTCTGACAATGGAACAAAGTATACCAACAAATCACTTGAGGAATATCTGTCAGCCCAAGGGATACATCATCAGACCACCTGTGCATACACATCAACACAGAATAGAGTGGCAGAAAGGAAGAACAGACACCTTCTGAAGGTGACAAAGAGCATGATGATAGCCATGAAGTCCCACAGAGTCTGTGGGGGCATATAGTGTTGACAGCAGCTCAAATTATTAATATGATGCCCTCGAAGGTACTGGTATGTAAGTCTCCATGTGAGATATTATAAGAAAATAATAGTGGGATACTCCCACTAAAGGTGTTTGGCTGCGTATATTTTTTGAAGGACAACAGACTGTCTGTTGGAAAACTTGACCCCAGAGCAGTCAATTGTGTATTCGTAGGCTATTCAACGACTCAGAAGGGGTACGTGTGCTGGAGCCCAGTAGAGAAGAAAAAGTTTGTGAGCATGGATGTTCACTTCAGGGAGTTTGAGCCATACTACTGTCAGGAGGGAACCTCATCCATGAGCAACTCACCTAATACTGAGAGTATGAGACGAGAGATGGAGATTGGTGAGAGTGTGGTGACCGATTTAGGAGTATGACATGGAGGAACGTTTGAGGAGGAGCATGATAGTGAAAAAGAACATGGAGAGATGATGAGAGGTGTTAGGCCCACGACTCAGGGGGGGTTACTTACCTACAGCAGGAAATGGAAGCAAACTGCAGGACCAGTACCTATAGTGCCAGTGCCAAGTCCCTTGCCTGCGTCCGTCTCAACTCCTGAGACACCTACACCACCACCATTAGATTCTCCTTCAGGTGATATCATTCTTCCTACTCGTTCTATACCATTATCAGTACGGAGGACTACTCGCAGCAATGCAGGAAATTCTCCTGATAGATATGGTTGGGACCTTGCTCAGTTTGTTTCATATAATAACATCTCTTCTTTTTATGGAGCATTCATTGCATCTTTGGATAATATTATTGTACCTAACAATTGGCAGTTTGCCAAGAACAGTCCAAAGTGGAAAGCGGCGATGCATGAGGAGTTATGCGCTCTTGAGAAGAACCATACTTGGGAACTGGTAAAACTGCCAGAGGGGAAGAGGGCAGTCGGATGCAAGTGAATCTTTACTATGAAGCAGAACCCAGATGGAAAAGTAGAGCGCTAAAAGGCTCGACTGGTGGTAAAATGATACAGTCAGACGTACAATATTGATTATGATGAGACATTTGTACCAGTAGCGAAGATTAGCACCGTCAGGACCCTGATTTCTTTGGTAACGAATGGTGGATGGAAGCTACACCAATTGGATGTGAAGAATATATTTCTTTATGGGAATCTAGTGGATGAAGTGTACATGGAGATACCACAAGGATTCTGTACCGATAAGGCAGTGGGCAAGGTCTGCAGGTTGAGAAAGTCCCTCTATGGACTGAAGCAGTCTCCTCGAGCGTGGTTTGACTGATTCAGGAGGGCGTTGATAGGGATGTGATATCAGCAGATCAATGCTGATCATACCATATTCTTCCGTCGGAGTGGAGGCCACATCACCATACTTGCGGTGTATGTGGACAATATGATTATCACATGAGATGATGCGCAAGAGATTGCCTGACTCAAGGAGAAGCTTGGCAAGGAGGTCGAGATGAAGGACCTTGGCCTTCTTCGGTACTTCCTTGTGATTGAGATTTCTCGAGAAGCAGAGGAGATTATTCTTTCTCAGAGAAAGTATGCACTGGACCTTCTCACAGAGACATGGATGTTGGGATGCAGACTTGCATCGACGCCGATCAACCAGGGGTTCAAGCTGTGTGCTGAGGCTGGAGAACCAGTTGACTGAGACAGATACCAGAGACTGGTTGGAAAGTTGATCTATTTGAGCCACACATGTCCTGATATGATATGCTTTGCAGTGAGTGTGGTGAGCCGCTACATGCATGACCCAAGGAAGGGTCATATGGACACAGTGTACCAAATTCTGAGATACTTGAAGGGTGCCCCAGGAAAGGGGTTGATATTCAGGAAGAATGACCACTTGAGCATCGAGGGGTATTGTAACTCAGATTAGGCTAGCTGTACTGATGATAAGAGGTCTACCTCGGGATATTGTATATTTGTAGGAGGCAACTTGGTCTCTTGGAGGAGTAAGAAGCAGTCGGTAGTGGCCAGATCGACAGATGAAGTGGAGTACAGAGCTATGGCCTTGGGAGTTGCAGAGCTGCTATGGCTGAATAGTATGTTGGTAGAGCTGAAGCTGGATCAATGAGCCAAGATGAAGCTGTGGTTTGATAACCAGTCAGCCATCAGTATTTCCAATAATCCAGTACAACATGACATGACTAAACACATCAAGATCGATAGGTTCTTCATCAAGGAGAAGTTGGACCGTGGACTACTGGAGCTAGGTCATGTTCCAACCAAGGAGCAGGTAGCAGACAGTATGACCAAGCGACTTAGCTCTGCAGATATGATTAGAGGATGTGACAAGATGGGCTTAGTGAATATCTTTCGTCCATCTTGAGGAGGAATGATGGTATATTAGAATATTCTTGGTATATTTGTTAGTATATTAGAATATTCTTGGTATATTTGTTAGAATATTAGAATATTCTACAAGGAGTTTTAATGGAGTATTAATGTAAGATGAAGGGTTGTAAGGCTATAAATAGCCAAGAGATTACCAATAAAAAATATAACAATTACTCTAAAATATTCTATATCCAGCTAGTCGAACAAACATCATGTAAAATGGGCTTGAAGGACATCTGATATTGTGTCTTTGTAATCCTACCATTAAGTTTTATGCTATTGGTTCAAAGAAAAATCTACTAGGCATATAGCTTTTGGTTCAAGGGAGGACCACTAACTGAAAAAAATATCAGGCACGGTGGGTAGTCCCTTGGGATAGTGTGGGATACGTACCCGGAATCACTGTAGTCTACTATTTGTTCTTTATAGAATAATTCATGTAAAAAAATGGCTTCAACGCCTTAATGAGTTCTCGGGCAGAATGAAATGTCCAGCATGCATTATAGGAAGCACGTGTAGTTCAGCACTACAAAAGGGACCTATATTCCATGCTACAGTGGTGTGACACCACGATAAGGTAAAAGATGTAAATTTTCGACTGTGAGCCATGTCACAACGGCAGTAGCACCGCAAATAGGCATGTATCCTAATGCTGAATAGATAGAGAGTTGTAGCACAACACTACTAAGAGGCCGGTGATCTCATGCTACAGTGGGTGACACCACAAGAGGTAGTTAACCTTGGCTGCGAGCCATGTCACAGGGGCGTAACACTGCATAGAAGCACAATGCTTCATGTTGGGATGTAGTACAACACTACTAAGAGGCTATTGACCTCATGCTACTGTGGGTGACACCATAAGAGGTAGTTAACCTCGGCTGCGAGCCATGTCACAACGGCGTAGCACCCCACGGAAGCACAAGGCTTCATGCTGAAAAATATTAAACTATCTTAAAAGGAACTCACCTAAGTGTATGGACAGAGATATAGACCCTCTCTTGAGACTAAACTTGTAGATACCCAAATTATATACACCGAAACCTGATCAGCACATGGCATTTAATGTGCTACCGGAGGCACAACTGATGTCATTATATGAGTGGGAAGAATATCAGCTATGGTTCAGAATTCAAGGCATAGTCCATTCTAATATAGTAATGTTGTTTGACCCATGCAGAAAGATTCAAGTCGTGAGCGACATCTATTCTAATGCATGATGGGCAGTCACTGTGAGGAACGCTTGACCATATATTGTGATATATGTGTGAGATTGTTGGTATTTTTTACTTTGCTTTAGAAGTTTTAGTCCCACATTGGAAAACCACCAATGTGTATATCTCAATATATATCTTTGCTTAATATTGATATATGCACATGTGTGGTGGCCTATATGGGTTGACTTTCCTAGAGGGATTAAGTGTGGACCCCTTTATAACAATCTTTATTTTGTCACCACCTTTGGAATATTTTTCTTAGGAGCTACTCTGACTCGGTCTCAGGCTCAAGGGCGCAAAGTGGCGCTTTGTTGGCGCACTTTACACTTAGCACGTCAGCATCGTCGCATGCATGCGCTCTTTTTATGCGTGAGTTGCATGCACGATTGCAAGCTCGGGAGCATTCTTTATGGCGCATGCGTCTAGGCACTATGCGGCCGGGGGCTATGCATCCAGGTGCGCTTGCGGCCTTGTGCCATACGGCCTTGTGCCATGGGGCCTGTGTCCATGCGGCCTGTGCCCATGCGACCAGGGCCATGCAACCAAGTCGACATGAGGCAAGGTGCTATGTCTGATGTGGAGGGGACAAGATCTGTTGTTGGCGGCGTCGTGCGGCGCGTGCGGCTCAGGCAACACGCGGCGGCACGTGGTTTTCTGTGGCACGCGGCTGCTGCTTTCGGTGCTTGACGGCGTTGTCTGCTCTCAGCGGCTTCTTTAGGCGTTTGGCGGCGCATGCGGCGGAGGCGGCACATGCGCCTTGGTATCTGGTCGGACACCGTATATGCACGTGCTTTCTAGTGCCGCATATGTGTTGATTTTCTCTATATATAGAGGAGTTTCTCTTTCATTTGAGGGGATGAGAAAATTTCAACTATACTAGAAAGAACTGAGAGCACCAGAGCTTTATGAGGCCCACTGACCACCCTTCCACAAAATATTTTTTTGAGTGTTCCGAAGGTGACCAAGAGTGTTCCAGAAGTTCGTTTGAGAACTTGCTGGATACTGGGGGCAGATCGTCGAGTAGGGCGAATCTTGCCTTGAGCACCGGTGGTTTTGATCACCCTAGCTAGTAGTTCCTTTCTTTGTATTTCTCTTCTTGTTCCCGTTCTTTCTCATTGTAGTGTCTGCGAACGTAAAGAGAAGAACGTTTTTTCTGCTTATTGCTGTATTTTTATTTTCTTTGTTTAGTCAGTTTGTAACATGTTCGTGGTTTAGTGCTTCTTGGGGGTTGCGTGTCACTGTAGAGGAACTCTTGTGTGAATCTCAGTGCACCAACTTCTCTTCTGGAGTTAGTAGAGACGAACTCTTGTGTGAGTCTCTACTTTGTGGCTACCTCTTCTTCTTTGGGGAATAACATAAGTCACATTCAAGAAATTTTATATTGTTTGAAAATATAAGAAGGGACCCTATGTTGTACAAATACGACTACGGAAAATACGGATACGGGATACAAACACTTTCAGATAGATACAATCTTGCACAGACACGGATACGGTGCAACATAGAAAGGACACTGTGACATGGGAAAAACAACAATTTGGGCATGTCCCCTACTGTAATTTGGAGTGTTTGGATTGTGTCCGATACGTGTTCGACACGACATGGTCGACCATTTTTGGAGTGCCTTTGCTTCTAACATAGTCACCTATTTTGCACGAGTACGGACACGGATAAGGACACCATTTTTTCTGTGTCCTGTATTTAACATAGATTAATATACTTTCTATCCTTTTCTTTTTTGAATTAAAGACAATCTATGATGGTATGGAACTTACCGGAACTATGAATTTGAAACTTGTTCTGTCTTCATCCATTTGTCATGCCACAAAATTTTCTTCATTCGAATTACTTACATACAAGGTATCATTACATGATACTCTAAATGTAGAATAAAGTGATCCATTCCTCTTCTATGTACACGAGGACATAGCCTGCCAAAAACTAATTACATGAACAAAATCAAACTGAACAAGAAGAACTAGTACACAAGCTCAGTGCAGATGTACAGCTAGCCTGGTCAAGCATCGGAGCTGGCATCGGAGGTGTAGCCGCTCGTAGGTGGTGTGATGGAGGCCAAGCTATCGCCTCGTCTCTGTGTTTCTCTGCCTTTCTTCTTGTAGATGAGCGTTCGGACCAAGCTTCCAAATATGTGAGCCTTAACTTGACCTCTCTTGGGCAGGGGCCTTCCTTTCTTCTGAGGGAATGAGAGTTGTTGATGCTCCATTATATATAAGCTGTTTGTTCTTTTGGTAGGAGGAGGTGAAGGAGTACTCTGTGTTGTTTGAAGTGATGAACTACAAAGAGATTGCAGATGATTGCCATATTTATAGGATTGTCAATTGACTAAGAAAGGGTTTCAGGTTCCTTGAGGAGGAAGATTTTGAGTTCAAGTTACTTGGAGGAGAATCTTGAATTTCTCTAGAGTCGCCAGTTGAAACTGGACTAGATATATATATATATATATATATATATATATATATATATATTCCATTAGTTTCTGGATTATTAGACTACTTGGTCTTTATCCTTCTAGTGCAGGTCACTACTCTTTTGTGATTTATAATGAGTAATGCTATTAATCCTCCAAAGTGTCCCTCCTTACATGATAGTTGACATGGCATGTTAAATAACATTATGTGACATCTCGGACCCAAATGTAAGCATCAGTCTTTGTCTTTGTCTATTTTCGTAGTGATAGATCGCCAGCAATGATATCATACTTCTTGTCTGTATTTTCTGCTGATATTATTCAAAGATGGGCTTTAATACAATTAAAACAATCTTATTGTATCCAATCACCAACCGTGCTGACGCACTCAAGGATGTCATGATCAGTTAGAGCCTCTAAATATTGAAACTTCTCAAACTTTGACTTGGTACTAACTGAGAATTTCTTGACAATTCGGTTTCTGGAGGGGTATTGGGCGCTCTTACTTTTCTTTTTTTTTTTTTGCCATTAACATTTGCAATAACTTAATTTCTTCTTTAACGTTTACTAAAAGTTCCATTTGACGATTCTGGTCTAACTAATTAAGAGGGTTCCATCCGAAGAGATGACTTCTAAGTTCTTCAATAACTTCAATAACGTTTACTCCTCATCAAAATAGAACCGACTTACCAATATGCTAAATCTGCATGATTGTGAAATCAAGGCCAAACTTTTCAAAATAGTCCAGAAACTGAAGCTAGATCTGTGATTATTTCACTCCCCCATCATTCTCAGCCAACCCTCTCAAGAGTTAGTTGTTGGGGTTCAGCCTTGATTCGAGATGTGTGGAAGAATAGTCTGGACATCATGAAACATCGACGGGAGTTACAGCAAAGGCAATGGAGGATCGATGGCTGAACCGGGACTCAAACTGAGCCAAAACAACAACGACGGTATACCGCAATATATCGACTGTATAATGATATTTTGGTGTTTTGTCTTGGAACCTATTCTGAAGGTCTGGCAGACGGTAAACCGTCTTCAGACACAGACACAAGTCAGCATATAACTTAACCGCATGATCTAATATGGACGGCTATAATTATTGACTAATTTAAGAATTTTCTAATCCTAAATTAGGATTTCTTAACCTCTATAAAGTGGCTAAGGGGGGTTGCTCAAAGAAAGCTCGCTAGAGAGATTCAAGGTAGTAAGTCCACAAGAATCTAATATAAAGTCCGTATTTTGCTCTTAGGGCTCGTCGCTCTTCAAGACAGTTGGAAAAAAAAATCAGTTCGAAAAGTCGTCTTATTTGTTCAGGGAGATCGTTACAGAATTATGTGAGTGATTTCATCGTGTATATTCTTCTTTCATCTTGAGATTAGTAAGGGATAACTTGGGGGCAAAGAGTTCAATATATATTGTAATCAATCTTGTATTATTGAGATATATATAGAGTCTATGTGGTATAGTCACCGAACATATCTGTATTGGTGTTTGCGTGAGACGGATGTTCGTTATCTTCGGATGGATTGGTGTCGGTCAACATTGATTTCAGGTGGCTGGTATTTCTCTTGGAAACACTTCTTTTGGTCACAGTAAAACCAAACACATCCTTGTTAGTCTTATGACCGAGGGAGTTGCAGTGCAGTAGCTCCAGTTGTTATTCTACAGATGCCTAGTTTGGGAAGTTAATGGATTAAAAATCTTCTCATATGCAATGGCAAGGGATGCTGGAAAATCAAACTACAATACCATATATACTTAGTAGGACTCATTATGGATTACTTTAGGTGAACAATGCCATACAGGAGAATTGGGGCTCACTATATATGATCCATATGCATAATTGCCAAAACACTTTGGTCTGAAAATAAACCATTTGTTAGATTGCGCCTTTCTTTAATATCCCAACTATTTACAAAAACTATATATATATATATATATACAAGATTACAAGTCTTAGTTACAGATTGATCATGTATCTGAGCATTCTTCTGAAATGTAGCCACTCACAGATATTGCCGAGCTCCCGAGCGCCTTAACTATTGAATTTTCATCCTTTCTTCGGCGATATGATCGATCGAGCCAGGCGTCCGAATATCTGAGCTTTAATCTGGCCCCTCTTCGGGGAAGGCCTTCCATTAATCTTCTGAGTGATCAATGACAATTGATATTCCATTGCTGCTAGCTTCAAAGTGAGACAGAGAGTTACAAAGGCTTAAGAGAAGTGATGAGAGCAATATATAGTTGAATGAAGACCAATGTTTATATATTGGTCGGTTGGTATGTATATATGATTGAGAGTACTGTTCCTTGAAGAACAAGGTTTGGTTCACAGAACTTGGATGGATAGAGTGGAATCTTTGAAAGTTGATTAGGAGACACAATTATTGTAGGTTGACAACTAATCCTAGCGGATCATGTCCCCATAACCCTTCACTTAATCCATTCCCCTGGAGTTGTTTAATAAAGATTCCAGAGCAAACTGCAAAAATAAAAAATAAAAAAAATAAGTAAGCACATGGTCAAATTGAGATTACATAAAACACGAATGGGTCGTGCTAAATTATGTGTCGAGTATGCATTGATTTTACATAGTTTAGGTCAGGATCAATCATAGTAGGGTTGTCCAACTGAGGCTACTCTCAACAAACCTTGTCTGGCTAAAAAACAAAAAAAAATGAAAAGTCTATGGAAACAGGAAATTAATTTGGCACAAAGCCAACTTCCTGTCTGTTTGAACATTGACGATTATCATCACCATCATCATTAATATGTCCTAATTCTTCACCTGATATCATATATAGTACTCAACAACTGACAATGTCTGTGACATAAAATTGGTCCTAATTGTTCACCTGACGATTATCATCATCATTTTCATTTTTGTTTCCGCCAAGTATGTTGCATATTACCGACAGTATATATATATGGATTATGGAATATGGGATGCATAAATTGTCAGATGTGCACAATTAGGTAGCCATATCTATTATTCTATATATGTTGCACTTTCTGTGTCCTTGCAGCAAAGGCTGAAGGCAAATTACTAAGCAGCAGATAACAACAATCATAATGCTTTTCAGAAAATTTAAGGGGTGGCAGCTTTCCCTCGAGGAATGAAGAAATCATCATAAATGCTCTTTTAGGCTGATTAGAGGGAGCCTCTCCTTGTTGGCCGAAAAATATTGATGGCAAAAACGACATCAATCCATCCGAAGATAACGAACCTCCATCTCATGCAAACACCAAGACAGATCAAACACAATATATGTTCGGTGAATATGTAACATGGATAAATCCTAATCTATATATCGTGCTAATACAAGATTTACTACAAAAACTCTTTGCCCCTAAGTTCAACCCCTCACCAATATCAAGAAAGAAGAAAGAAGAATATATATAAATGAAATCAATCAACCAACCCTATGATGATCTCCCTAAACGAATTAGACGACTTCTCGAACAGATCTTTCCTTCAGTCAATCTCAAAAGACGATCCCTAAGAGCAACAAAATTTCTCTGAGATTCTTGTAGACTTGTTTTCTTGAATCTCTTCCGTAAGCTTCTTCTGAGCAATCCCTTAGCCTCTTTATATAGGTTAAGAAATCATAGTATAGGTTTTGAAAATTCCTAAATTAGTCTAGCAATAATCATGGCCATCCAGATTAGATCATACGGTCAAAATATATGCTGAATTGGGTCTACGTCTGAACCTAATCCCGACGGGTGGTATACCATCCGTATACCGTCAGATCCTCATAATAGGTTCTGGAACGAAACACCCAAAACTTGGTATACCGTCGGTATATCGTCGATGTTGTTTTGGCTCTGTTTGAGTCTCGGTTCAGCTACCTATCCTTCATCGCTTTCATTGCAATTTTCGTTGACGCTTCACGATGTCCAGACTGTTCTTCCATATTACATCAAATCGTGGCTGGAATCCAACACCTACGCTGGTAACATTATCCCATTATATACTCCTCCACGTAACCTCCAACCTCTTCATTGAGATACCATGCATGGACCCCAACGTTTCGTTACGGTCAATCCAAGTGATTTGATTAAGTACCTCGTAGATGTTGTTAGGCATATTGAATCGATATCACCACTGTAGAACCACATACGTAATCCGCTATCAAGTAGGAACTTGATGGTAGGAAACATATATAGTAGTAGGTGAATCGTTATATGTATCAAATACCTGGTCACTGCATATATACTTGCCATCAACGACGAAGCTAGCCTCTAAAATTAGGGAGGGCTAAACTTTAGGTATAGCTTGAGCCACATGAGGACACTAGCATCGCAATTGGACTGTACTATAGTCCGGTCGTGCCCAAGGGTAGTTCTGCATCTGCTTGCCCTGGTTGTCGAATATGTGCAGTGATATTTGCATGAAAAACCTTATGTACGGAAGGAGTTTTTAGATAAAGAGAGACATAGTTACCCGTGCAAGGATCATAAGTACAATTTAGTTTGTTTTATAGGACTATTTGAGTCATTTTGTGTAATTATTGTATTATAAGTATATATGATCCCTAATTAGGGATTATGTTGGTTAATTTATATAAAAAACCCATCTCTTCCATCTCCAAGCCTAAATCCCAACAGTTTACTATAGAAGTACACTTAAATCTATGTATCTTCAATTTTTAAGACCTCTTCCATTTAATCAATTTTTTGTCCGAAATATTATTCGAGCCCACGACCACTCCTCCATTACCTTACCACTGGACTACCCTCTCGGTAGTTGTATCTACAAATTGTATCATAACAAAACATGAATAAATTATAAAGGGTTCCTCAAATTATGCTTTTTCCTAGTATTTACAAACATAATACACCATTACAGGATGATAAATCTCTGAAAAAACAAAGAAATAGAGAATCTCAGCTTATGCTATATTAGTGAATGATCGGATATCTGAACTGTCTTCTGAATTGTATCCGGTTGTAGAAGGTGTCATAGACATCGAGCTATCGCCTTCTCTATGATTTCTTCTCATCTTTGAGAAACTTGGGAGGATCGAACGAGCCAACGTTCCAAATATCTGAGATTTGATCTGGCCCCTCTTCGGAAGAGGCTTCCCTTTCTTCTGATCACACGAGTATTGGTGTTCCATTGCTGCTACTTGGGAATGTGGTAGTGAGAGTAGTAGTTGTTGAATGAATGGGATTGGAATTCAGCAACATTTATAGCACTGGGAGGTGTGGCTTTCTTTGAGAGCACTGTCTTTTGGTTCAAAGAACCTCAAGGGGGAAGTTTCTTATGAGCCAAAATTATTGCAAGTTAGTGGCTATTTGCTTTAAGTTGTTTAATGAGGATTAAAGTGATGCAAGATTCTTTCATACAAACCACATGGTCAGCTTGACATTAGAATAACACAAGAAATCATTAGGACTAATATCTATTGAAAGATTGAAAGTAAAGGAATAAGAAAATCAAAATGTGACAACTGATTATATAGTTTAATCAGAAAATTTACTGTAGCAAAATAAAATTATATTAAATTAATACAAACGAAACATGTTTGCTAAAATTTAAAATAAAGACAGATTCAGCCAACTCATTTGACGGAAAATACATCAGATCGAACACGTAGGCAAAAAAAAAACAAAAAACAAAAACAAAGTGGACCCCACAAGTTCAATTTCTGCCAACACTGTTGGCTGAAATTGTGCAAGCCAACATAGTTGGTGGAAATTGGCTGCGGGGGGCCCACAGTTGGGTTGTGTGGTTTGGATTGGTTTGGTTGGTTTGGTTTGTTTTAATTAGTTATGTTATGTTTTGTTTTGTTTTGTTTTGTTTTGTTTTTTGTTTTGTTTAGTTTTTTTTATTTAGTTTAGTTTTGGATTTGGATTTTTTTTATTTAGTTTAGTTTTGGATTTTTGTTTTATTTTTATTTTATTTGGATTTGACATTTGAATTTTGATTTGGTTTAATTTTTATTTGGTTTTGAAATTTGATCTGGGTCTATGGATTGATGTTGGTTCCGGAGTTGATTTTGGTTTATGTCCACTGGCTATTGTTTCGGTTTGGTTTAACGTGGAAGGGGGTAATGTTCTTCGGTTTGGTTTAACGAGGAAGAGACAAGAAAGACTACGCAACAAAAATACTGAGAGACAAGAGACTTGACAGGAAAAAAGAAGAAAATACTTGACAAAAAGAAGAAGAAGAGACATGAGAGAGTAAAGGAAAAAGAAGAAGAGACATGTCTCGTGGAGGGAGTAAGTAAAGGAGAGGAGTAATGAAAAACATAGGAGAAGTTGGTGGGAGGTGTGGGCTATAAGAAGAGAAGGAGGAAG
Source organism: Iris macrosiphon (assembly GCA_036927795.1). NCBI lineage: Eukaryota > Viridiplantae > Streptophyta > Magnoliopsida > Asparagales > Iridaceae > Iris > Iris macrosiphon. The sequence continues at coordinate 2,585,830 of JAYESA010000018.1, read as the reverse complement.
AAGAACAGAGTGCACTAAGATCATTTACAGCATTCCTTGTGAGCACATAGCAGCAATTCGAGCAACCTTCATTTTTTCTCCTTTGCAAGTGGACACAACAGTCTTTGTGAGCACACACAATCCTTATTGTTGAAGGCCTTTATTCTATTCTTCTTCATTTATACTCTTATTTGTATATGCAATAATTTTATGTTAGTTTTTATTTTTTAAATGCTAGGATACTAGTGTTTATTTAGTGAATTTAAGTTATATAATGTGCAAAACGACGGACAGCCAAAATATGTGTTTTGACAACCATAATTGTACAGATGAGCAGCCAAAATGACGGGGCCTACTATGGATTTAATAATCCAGCAACGTTCGAAACATATATCTAGTTTGATATTTTATGGGAATGTACAATAAAATTTAATTGTATAAATTAATATGAATGATATTTTGTACATGTCTACTAATAAAATCGTCTAAAATTTAATTACGTTGAAAATAAGGCAGTCTATATACTTGTTGTAAATTTTGTTTAAAATGTTGAATACAATAAAAATGAGGTGATTCTGGAAAAGTAGCACGCATGGCATTTATTAATCCTTTATGTTTATTTGATATAAAAGAAATTGTATCCCACACATTAAAACTACCTTCAAAAGATGTTTTCAAACCGTTTAAAATCCAAGTCTAAGAATCTGTGTTTTCGCTCTCAGCAACAGCATAAACAACTGGATATAATTGATAGTTAGGATCATGAGCACACGCAATAAATAAAATACCTTGAAATTTAGAGGAAAGAAATGTAGCATCAGCACTAATCACATGTAAATATCCCCTTAAAAAGCCATCAATGAATGCCTTGAAACAAATAAAAATTCTTTGAAACTTTTTTTTCTTCTGTAGTCTTTATATAACATCTGCTACCTGGATTTGTCTCAATGATTGTAAAAGCATACTCTTCAAGACTACTATATGCATCAATATAACTACAATTTATTTCTGATAGAGCAATTTCTCTAGCTTTTCAAGCTTTATAATATTTAATATGTATTCGGTGTTCCCTATAGATATCATTTATAACATGCGATGGACTATATGACTGATTATCACGAATTTTATCAATAATCTTATTCTTAACCCATATAGTTGTCGCTAATAGATGATTTCCCGTTGTAAGTCTACCTAAACAAGAATGTACATTTTCTAGCGTACTAATGACGAATGTTTCGCCGTTGCCAATGGCTTTAGCATACACTCTCCAATTACAACTAGAAACGTTACATTTATATACATTTCCACAGGCATTGTTTCTAGTAGCCCTGCAATATTTTTTTTTGCAATTGCTATATCACTAATAAAACTTCTAAATGCATGACGAATCATAAATTCTCTTCCAATGAATAAATTGTTTAAACTATCAACATTAGCATCAAGTACATCATCTATATTTTCTATTAAATCATCACTATTTTCATCGTCAGTATTACCATCATCTACTCTATGTTCTTCTTCAGTAAATGAAATAACTTGTTGAGAAGAACTAGGAGCAGTACTAATTCTTGGTAGTGGTGGTGGTGGAGTCACAAAAATATTAATATACGCTGATTGTATATTAACCTCAATAATAAATTTCTATACTTTCTCACTAACTAAATTTATACAATTAGATAGATAAATATGTACCAATAAAAATTCATAGTCAATAGAATTTTTTTCTGTTATTAGATTACGTAAATTATCAAACGAAAATTTTTGATCAATTAAAAGAACTTCAACTAAACCTCCTTTATAATCTAACCCATTTAGTACACCATAAACCGAGCATAGTATTGTTATACTTCGATCCATGGCAACAAGAAAATGGACTTCAAAGATTGTATATTGAACTGAGCTTCTCCTATGTGGAAAGAAAGAAACTTTGTATGGAAAGAAATTTTTTTTTTTGATTGCAATGTTTGATATGCTGATATCAAACAAATACTACGTTTATATAGGTAACTTCGAACCTATCGTTAGACGAACGTTGGATATGAACGTTGAAAAAATAAGAGCCGTTGTGAAATAGCCGTTGGACATAAACCAACTACTAAACCAACAATCCATAGACCCAGACCCAATTTCAAACCGAAATAAAAACCAAATCATTCTCCAACCTATTATTTGTCTTCTTCTTTACTTAGTCTTTTTTTCATATAAAAAAAACTAAACCATTAAAATAAACAGAAAATTAGAGGTCACAAATAAATACTAGTTTTTATTTATTTATTTATTATTTATTTAGTTTTTTTTTTTCTTTTAGGAACATTTTTCTTTACAATTTTCTAAAAAAATCAAACCATTTTTTAAAAAAAATTGTAATTTTTTTTACAATTAATTTATTTTAATTTTATTTCGTTAAAATAAATTTTCTTAAACCAAATTCCAAAACTAAACTAAATAAAAATAAACCAAAACATAACTAATTAAAACAAACTAATAAAACAAACCAAATCAATCTAAACCAACCAAACCAAACCAGACCACCCCAATCCAACCGTGGGCCCCCACAACCAATCTCCGCCAACTATGTTGGCTGAAATTGTGCAAGCACAATTTGTTTGCAGAAATTGGGCTTGTGGGGTCCACTTTGTTTTTTTTGCCTACGTGTTCGGTTTGCTGTATTTTTCGTCAACTGAGTTGGTTGAGTCTGTCATGTAAACCCCCAGATTTTTTAGGATTTAAAAAAAAATAAATTTTCAGAATTTTTCGGGAATTTTTAACTAATTAAAATCAAAGTATTCTGGTATTAAATAATTTTAAATATTTTTATTAAATATTAAAATATTATAAAAATAATATTTTGGGTGTAAAATAAAATATTAGACTTACAACAATTTTTCTGGAATTTATTGGACCCCAGAACTATTTTTAAAGACCTAAAAATTAATGTTTTAATTAAACCAAAATAAACCCGTTTTAATGAACCAATACCCAAACCGGACCAATCCAATTAAACCAACCCTGAACCCTAGCGGGTCGGATCTAAATCCGACCCGAACCCGATAACCCGCTAACACCCCAAATCCCTAACCGACGAATCCCGACAGCCGCCCTCTCGTCTCCGGCCCCTGCGTAACCGCCGCGCCTCCCCCGCTCCCTGCAGCGTCCCGCGCCTCTCCGCCTCCCGACCTCTCCTCTCTCGGCAACCGCCATCACCGCCACCCTATAAAACCCCTCCCGTAACCCTTCTCATCCACCGCCACCTTCATCCACCACGACCGACGAACCCCTCGACCCAGCTCGGCCACTCCTCTGCCACCACCACTCACCACCACATCGTCCTCCGCCGTCTCCTTCGTCCTCCGCCCTCCGGTACCCGAGGAACCCAACTCCCCTCCGCTCGACCCGAGCCCCACCAGCCGTGCCTCGACGAAACCCGCTGAACCCCGGCGCCTCCTTCGCCATAACCACCAGCGCCGCCTCCGCCTGACCCGTTGACGACTCCAGCGCTGCCGCAGCTACCCCGACGACCCCAGCAGCGGCCCGCAGAAACCCTAGCAGAGCCACCCGCCGGCCGTGCTGTGTTGCGCCACCTCGTGGAAACGCGTATTTCAGTTATCTTCGGCGTCCTATTCAGGTAACTGTTTCTCTCTCCTCGTTGTCCCGTTTTCTGTTCCGTCTGCTGTAACGCGTAGACTGCGCGACTCTCTCGATACCCGTGCAATTTGTTCGGAGTATCGCGTCCTGTGGCGATCGCAAACTGTGACGCAAAATCAGGAAAATAAATACCCTGATTTTCCCCAAAACTGGGTGCGTACCGCTAAACGGGACGACTTGGTCGTGTGCGGACTTCACCGAAAGGTGTGCGCCATTAATACAGACGTGTGGGATTTCTCGGAAGTTGATTTGGATGTGCGTGCACACCGGAATCAACGCGTATCCGTCGACAACACCCCGTATCGGCCCTATTCTGGAACTCGTTGTAACTTCGTGTACGCACGTCGTATCGAAACGAAACTTGCGCCATCGGACTCGTAGCAATACGTGGTCCTGTGACCCAAGTTTGGTTCGATTCTGAGAACGTTGACAAAATCGCGTATTGTGGGCCCTACGGCTCCACTTGACGGGCGATTTTGTGATCGACTCATCGGAATCCAGTTCTGGATATTCCGTTGGGTTCGTATCATCGTTCTGGACTTGTAGACATTAAGTTTGATGAATTTGGAGAATATTGTCTCTGGCATATTTTTCGGTACGAAGCGGGCCACATGTGGACCCCGCTTTGACCAGAAACTGTCACTTTTGCCCCTGTGTCCAAATTGGACTTATGGACAAGCAATTCTAGTTATTTGATATTTTTTGAGCATGATGGTAGCGTTTATTTCAGCAACCGGAGGAGTACCTGCAGATCCCGCTGATACCAGAGCAGCAGTTGGAACCAGAACCCCAGGCAAGTGTACCTTACCATACTTCCAGTATTTGTTTATACTATTCTCTTAATTTATTACTGTAATATCTCTGTTCAACCTAGGACCGTGTGACATTACTTAGCGTCCGAATAATATTCGGGTGTCAACGCCGTACGCGGAGTTGTGTAACGTCACCTAGACATGGATATGGAGACCCTATACATTCTCGTGCTTACCTTATCAAGTATGTCATACCTCAGGACACCTGACACTATTCATGAGACAGAATCTTCCTGAGATATTCATGGTGATTCTGTATAGGCTACATGATTCGTAACATATACTTTATTCATATGCTTAGCTATCATTATGACTCACTGCATCAGTTAGAGGTCATGATCTTGCGTGTCATGGACATGAGACGTATGATTACATTGGGTGGGGAGAGACACACACGTTACAGGTTGATTATATTATGACGGTGTCGTAGCCTCTCTCTGAGCTAGACAACTACATGATATCACTGCTACCGGCTCCCCGACACCGAGCTTGTAGTGGTCTCAGCCTGAGTTTTAGTGATGCTCTCATCTTGCATATCACTTAGCTGGTTATATAGTTACCCTATGGATTCATTTATTATTGCGCTGCATTTATTATGGCTTGAGTTATTCTTGTACCTTGCTATGTCCCCTGAGGACCTGGATCTGGATTATGTCCCCAGGTTTAGCCGAAGAGATCTACCCCGAGGTGTACGGAACAGGAGCAGGCACGGGAGCAGTATTAGAACCAGAAGACGAGTCATCGCCGAGGATTTCTTCTGAGTATATGCTTTATCCATACTCAGTATTTGCTGTTGTTATACTCTTTATTTCTTGTCTATTGAACCTTTGTATCAAACTCATTATCGGGTTGTTCCCCGAGATATATTTTATTGAGACTTGTTGTTGATTTATATTTCTGATATTGTTTGTATTTATTTCTGTGGATGATGTTAGTACCTGTTGATATGGTATGTTGGATGTCATATTTAAGTATAGTATAAGCACATGGGAATATCCTGAGGACATATTTGGGATGCCAGAATATGTCACAGGATATTCCATTATGAGATTATTGTCATAATGATTGAGATCATTGTATTAATGACTGTAAGGCTATATAATGCCAATGAGACAATCAATAAAATAATGAACTAATTTCAACATGGTATCAGAGCCAAGTTTTCACAAACCCTAGCCGTCACCAAGCTTCCACAAACCCACAGGAGGATTTCCTAGATCTCCTCCACCGAACTCTTTCACGCCCCCCCTTCTTCCCTTCTCCGCCCTTCGCAGGCCGCCCTTCGCTGTTGCTGCCCCTTCCCGCTACTGCTGCGGCTACTACTGCTGCTGCAGCTGCTGCGACTGCTGCTGCTGCTGCGATGGCGGCTGTGACATGCGTGCTGCCGCCTCCTCCACACCAGCACGAGACATCGCCTAATAGGGATGCCTAGATCTAAAAAAAGGGAGGACATGTTCGGATCTAGGAGCGGACGACGAGGACGAGCGTGAGTCATGGAGCGGACGTGACGTGATTGGATAGACGACGCATCGATGGAGGAGATCATCAAGAAGCTAGATTCTGCAGAGGTGGCGACGTTGATGAAGTTGTTGACGATGTCGGCTGGTGAGAACACGACACGAACATCGCCGGAGTTGAAGCTTCCCTCCATCGATCTGAAATTAGATGGACCAGCCACCTATCTGAGTTGGTCACGGCGGGTGAGAAGAACCATCGCAGGAAAAAACATGGAGGGGTTCCTGACGGGCGAGGCTCGACAGGACGCGATGAGTGGAAGTCCACTCATATGGTGATCTACATCTGGCTTCTCAACTCCTTAGTCCAGTCTATTGCCGCCACAGTAGACGGTATTGAGATGGTGAAAGATGTGTGGGAGAAGTTGAGAAGGACCTATGATGGTGTGGGGAACAACTTACGGGTCTTCCAGATAAATGGGAAGATTGATGACACCGTACAGGGAGAGAAGACGGTGCAGGAGTATGCCACGGAGTTGGAGCGTCTGTGGTTGGATTATGATCACTCCTCAGATCGGGCGAGCTGCGGGGACCCTAAGTGTAAGGAGAGACAGGTGTGTCTGCAGGAGAGGACGATGAAGTTCCTCAAAGGGCTGACTGCAGCTTTCCCACAGAGGACGACCCTACTTCTAGCCCAACCAAAGATCCCTAGCCTTGAGGAGGCTATCTCAGCCATGATCCAGGAGGAGACACGCATCAGGCTACAAGCCGGGACAGGTGGTCCCCCCGAAGCAAAGTCAGCACTAGCGATCACCAGCTCAGGTAACAAAGGATCTAAGGGAGAGCCCTGGCAGCATAACCGGCAGTGCTACAACTGTGGGGAGATGGGTCATCATCGGTATGCTTTTACCAAACCACCTAGGGAGGGAGATTCAGGTGGTGGACGAGGACCGTTCGGCGGACGAGGATTTAATGGAGGACGTGGTCGTGGTCGAGGGGGTAGACGAGGCGGCCGAGGAGGTTATCGGGCGAACCTCCTGATATCAGAAGGGAACGGAGAAGCTGATGGCACCTTTACTGTGGAGGACCAGGCACTGGGAGACATGAGGAGTAGAACAGAGGAGGCGTCCACCTCATTCTTTGTTAGGGGCAACGCTGCCATGTATGACCATCCATCAGAAGGTACTGACGAATCACTTGCCCTTGCGTCTATCTCTTTCCTTAAATCATCAGACTGGATTATCGACTCGGGAGCATCTCGACATGTGACGGGGAATGCTAGTGAGTTTTCTTCCTACACTCACCTAGCATCAGTAGACATCATTCAGACAGCTGATAGCACTTTCCAGCCAGTGGTCGGTAAGGGTACTGTTAATTGTACAGGTTCAGTAAGATTATCCAATGTTTTACATGCTCCATCCTTTCCAGTCAGTCTCTTGTCCATTAGTTCTATAATCTTCCAACTTAAATGCATTGTTTCTTTTGATATTCCTAAGGTGACCTTCCAGGAGAAAGGGACAGGACGAAGACTTGTGACTGACACTTGGCATGAGGGACTGTGGTACCTAGATCGAGAAGGACTGGACTCAGCATTGGTATCTATGGAAGAGAAGGCTGGCATGGAAGGACTGCAGCAGAGGACTGAGGATACATTGATACTCCATCATCGGAGGATGGGACATTCTTCCTTTGATACTCTAAGTAAGTTGTATCCAGAGATTTATGCAAAAACAAATAAAGAGAAATTAGTATGTGATGCGTACGAGTTAGGAAAACTTACTAGGAGCTCATATGTTGGCACGGGTCATAGGAGCACTTTTGCTTTTGAGGTAGTACATTCTGATGTCTGGGGTCCATGTGCTACTAACACTATGAATGGTTATAAGTACTTTGTTTCTTTCATTGAGTGTGCCTCTCGTGTTACCTGGTTATATTTGATGAAAAATAAGAATGATGTACCTACTTGTTTTCGGGATTTCCATAAGCATGTCCAGACTCAGTACAAAGCAGTTGTGAAGGTACTGAGGTCTGACAATGGAACAGAGTATACCAACAGGACGCTTGCAGAATACTTGTCAGCACACGGAATACAGCATCAGACCACCTGTGCATACATACCAGCACAAAATGGAGTTGCAGAAAGGAAAAACAGACACCTTCTGGAGGTCGCAAGAAGTATGATGATCGACATGAATGTCCCACAGAGTCTGTGGGGGCATGCAGTGTTGACAGCAGCTCAACTCATCAACGGGTGCGGGTACGGGCCCACATCTGCGGGCCCCGAATGCCGATTCGATTTTCTCTTCGGATTCGTGCTGGGACCCTAAAATTCTTTTTGCTCCTCTTCATTTTTTTATTTAATTTTCTGAACGTTGGAAAATTAATTTTTTTGTTACTAATTATTTTTGAACCGTTATAAACTTTTGTGTCCAGATTCATTCCTCTGTGACTGTGTAACGGCTGAATTAATAGAAAATTAATTCAGATCGTTACATAGTGTATGGATTATTATCTATATATGTGTGGTTCTCTTTGTGAACTTCAATCAGAAAATTTTATCTCTAAACTGTTGCTGCCAACATTCTATTCTGTCCAATCTTCGTCGTTTCGCTCGTCTCCAACCTCTGGGCATAGCTAAGTCCTGGTCGTTCTCTCCGAGTCGTGTGCGGCGACGAGATACCGGTAGTGCGGGGGTTTTACCACTAGGAGCTTCGGGAACGTCTGCACACAGATCCCGAATCAACTCTTATGGCAGTGCTTCGTGCACGACTTTCCCAGAGGCCGGTAACATCAGTCTAATTTTTTTTTTATTCACAGATTTTTCAATAAGAAAACGATAATATTTCTAACAATCTAAGAGTTGATTTATTTGTTAGAATTGATTTTTGTAACTATTTGTTACTGTTTGTTTAAATAGTTACTGATAAATACTTACTGTTGATTTATTCTAGAGAAAAAAAAATTCAAGTTGATAGTTAGAGTTGTTAGAATTGATAGTTACTGTTTAAATAGTTACTGTTTAAATAGTTAGAGTTGTTAGAATTTAAATAGTTACTGTTTAAATAGTTACTGTTGATTTTCCTAACTATTTGTTAGAATTGATTTATATGTTAGAGTTGATTTATTCTAAGAAAAAAATAAAAATTCAAATTAATAGTTACTGTAGCATAGTTGATAATTTATCAATTGAAAATTTAAAATTTCTGACTATATTGTGCTTTAACTTGTAGAAAATTACTCTTACTATAGCCAATATAGTTAAGTTGCAGTAGCTTAATTTTTATTCTAGAAAATTCAATATATTTACCATAGCAAATAACCATATTTAATATTTGCTTTTTGATATTAACTCAAAACAGTTGTTAGAAATTTGCTTCATTTCCTAAATTAGTTATTTGTTTACTTATCAAGTTGTTTACTATACTGTCAAATTGTAAATTTGCTTAAAGTGTTTTAAAAATGGTTAGCATTTGATAATTTTGTCAATTGCAATTTTTGATCACAAAATTTCTTTCAATTGTAACATACAATTTGCTTCATTTTTAATCACTTAGTTTTTGAAAGCAATCTAGCACCAAAAGAAAATAGTTTAGTAAAAAGAAAATTGCAAATAAAATCTTCAAATCTAAAGTTTCAAAGTAGAGACAAACTCGGGCACAAGTCGAAAGGATAATTCTGTCAACCGGATATAAATAGCCCTAAGCGACACGGTACTTAAGAGTCTTCGGACCGCCGCTAGCTGGGAACCGGCCCCTACAGCTAACCTGAGTTGATCAACACTTGAAAAACTAAAGATTTTAAGATTGATTAGCAAAGACCACCTAAACTATTATCTTAGACATTGTTATTAAATAAATATATATTTTTCAGACTGCAATCGTGACCGGTAAGGAGGAATCCTCTACTGCAAAACCTGATCGTGGTGGAGAATATACCTCAAACGAAATGATTAACTTCTGTGAAGAACATGGAATAATTCATGAGGTAACTGCTCCATATTCACCTCAGTCTAACGGAGTTGCTGAACGCAAGAACCGCACTCTATTAGATATGGTGAATGCCATCCTTCTCAGCTCTGGTGCTCCTGATAACTTGTGGGGAGAAGCCCTTTTAACTGCCTGTTAAATTCTTAATAGGATTCCTAGTAAGACAAAAGATAAGACTCCCTATGAGCTGTGGAAAGGTAGAGCTCTTAGGATTAATTACCTTAGAGTTTGGGGATGCCTTGCTAAAGTCGGAATTCCCGAACCTAAAAAGAGGAAGATTGGTCCCAAGACTGTAGACGCTGTTTTCATAGGATATGCCTTAGACAGATATGCTAATAGATTTCTAGTGACTCACTCAGAAGTAAATAAAATCTCTAACAATACCATTATAGAAGCAAGAGATGCAGTTTACTTTGAAAACATATTTCCTTTTAAGGATAGAAGTTCAATCTCTTCCTCCATACCCTCTTCTAGTTCTCATGTCTAATTACCTAGCTCACAATCTGAACAAGACTTAGAACCTAGACGGAGTAAAATGAATATGATTAAAAAAAATTTAGGAGAAGGTCTTCACTTTTTTGATAGAGGGTGATCCCTCAACTTATGAAGAAGCAATATCGTCTCCTGATGCTCCATTCTGGAAAGAAGCCATTAACAGTGAATACAACTCCATCATGGAGAATAACACTTGGTTTCTAACAGATCTACCTTTAGGCAATAAACCAATAGGCTGTAAGTGAATTTTCAAGAAGAAACTCAGAGCCGATGGTACTATAGAGAAATACAAAGCTAGATTAGTTGCTAAGGGTTTTACCCAGAAGAAATGGTTAGATTATTTTGATACCTACTCTCCTGTAGCTAGGATCACATCCATTAGAACTCTCTTGGCCTTAGCATCCATTCATGACATGCTAATCCATCAAATGGACGTAAAGACAGCATTTTTGAATGGAGATCTAGAGGAAGAACTTTATATGGACCAACCTGAAGGCTTCATTGCTAAAGGTCAAGAAAAGAAAGTCTGCAGACTAGTAAAATCCCTCTATGGTTTGAAACAAGCTCCCAAACAATGGCACAATAAATTTGCCAAAGTAATTTGTGAATATGGTTTCTTGTCAAATGAGTATGACAAATGTATATACTCTAAAGGTACATGTAAAAGTTGTGTCATTTTATGCTTGTATGTAGATGACATCCTTATCCTAGGTTCATCACTGGAATTGATAAATATTACAAAGAACTATTTATCTAGCCAGTTTGATATGAAAGACCTAGGAGAAGCCAACTTAATTTTAGGAATGCAAGTGACCAAAGGCAAAGGGGGTTATACTCTATCTTTAGCACATTCAATTGAAAAAATGCTAAAAAGGTTTGAGTTATTTGATAAGAAATATGTCCTTACTCCTTATGACAGCAGTACTGTACTAAAAAAGAATGAAGGATCACCTTTGGAACAACATAAATATTCACAGATGATAGGCTCCCTTATGTATATAACAAACATGACAAGACCTGATATTGCATTTGCTACTGGGAGACTAAGTAGATATACCAGTAACCCAGATCAGTCACATTGGACTGCCTTGGATAGGGTATTTAGATATCTCAAGGGCACCCTAGATTACAAACTTCATTTTACTAGGCACCCTGATATCATAGAAGGTTATTCAGATGCAAACTGGGTAATTGACTCACATGATATAAAATCTACTACTGGATATGTATTTACTCTAGGAGGAGCTGCAATCTCCTGGGGCTCATGTAAGCAAACTATCATAGCTACGAGTACAATGGACTCCGAAATGATAGCTTTAGATACAACTTGCACAGAAGCTGAATGGCTTAAAAATCTTATTATGCATATACCTGTTTCTCTTAGTCCTGTTCCTGCAATTTCTATAAACTGTGATAATAAATCTGTTATTGAACTACTAAAGCATGATTCTGTGAATGCTAAGATGAACATGCACCTGCAGCTGCGCTTCAAGTCAATAAAAAGCCTACTAGGCAAATATGTAGTTCTTGACTATATAAAGTCAGAAAAGAACCTTGCAGATCACTTGACGAAGGGTCTGTCTAGGACTTTGATCCTAGAATCATCGAGGGGGATGGGGTTAAGCCCATAAGATAGTCACCAGCAGTGGCAACCCAATCGAGTCTGACTGGAGATCCCAAGAAGCCGGTTCAATGGGTAGAAACAAGCTGAACTTAGGTGACTTTATGGAACACTGACTCGAGATTAAAGTCTCATTAAAAATAAAGCCCAAGCGGCTGTACATGTGTACAATGACTCCCCATCCCTATGGTGACAGTGTTCCTGTGTGATATGGTTAGGATGAGATTAAACTCTTAATAGGTCCAAGCTGTAATGCTGGATTGATTCATATCACCAATCATTAAGGACTTACCTATATGAGAGGTCGTGAAGGCCGCGACTATGGGACAGGGCGATCCCAGACAACTCTCATGAATGTGGAAAGTGCGCATGGCCATTTAAAAGCGCCAACCGATAGACCAAGGACCTCTAGCGTACTATGTGTGCTATTTTTCTAAATCTGGTTCAAGAAGTCTGATTCAAGGCATAGTCCATCAAGCACTTCTTCAGATTAAGGCAATAGTCACTACGTGAGATTCAAGGCTGTAGTCCATCTCATCTATGCATAGTATTTTACTGCCCAGATGCTCTCTCTCTCTCTCTCTCTCTATTTACTTCACTCTTATCTCTGTTTCAGAACTTGACCTTTTGGGGGGGGGGGGATTGTTGGCTTCGCTTTCAAAAGCTCAAGCTCCTTCTTTTTCTTTAGTCCCACATCGGATGGGCCAACCCCTTCTTGTGCACATATATTAGTTTCTCTTATTTGCTCTCTTAAGTTGTTGTGTGGGGAACCCCTTGGGCCACACGCGCGCGCCGCCGCCCGGCTCGGCTCGGTTCGGTTCGACGTGCGTAACGGGTGCGGGTACGCGCCCACATCTGCGGGCGTCGAATGCCGATTCGATTTCCTCTTCGGGTTCGGGCTGGGACCCTAAAAATTTTTTTGCTCCTCTTCATTTTTTCATTTAATTTTCTGATCGTTGGAAAATTAATTTTTTCCGTTACTAATTGTTTTTGAACCGTTATAAACTTTTGTGTCCAGATTCATTCCTCTGTGACTGTGTAACGGCTGAATTAATAGAAAATTAATTCAGACCGTTACATAGTGTATGGATTATTATCTATATATGTGTGGTTCTCTTTGTGAACTTCAATCAGAAAATTTCATCTCTAAACTGTTGCTGCCAACATTCTATTCTGTCCAATCTTCGTCGTTTCGCTCGTCTCCAACCTCTGGGCATAGCTAAGTCCTGGTCGTTCTCTCCGAGTCGTGTGCGGCGACGAGATACCGGTAGTACGGGGGGTTTTACCACTAGGAGCTTCGGGAACGTCTGCACACAGATCCCGAATCAACTCTTATGGCAGTGCTTCGTGCACGACTTCCCCAGAGGCCGGTAACATCAGTCTAATTTTTTTTTATTCACAGATTTTTCAATAAGAAAACGACAATATTGCTAACAGTTTCAACCGCTCAAATTTTGCAGCAATGTGTATAAAGTCTGATGAGTACAGGATTTTGTCGAATACATCACTCTGTTTCTTGATCTACTGCCAAAATTTATTTGGACCTACCTAAAGTCAATGTACTAAATAACTACTACTTTGCACCTGCTCAAATTAAATTCTGCTCCTGATAAACTCTTCAAATTGAGCAAAATATTGTAAACATGGAATGTTGAATGATTCACAACTTTTAAATACTGTTTAGTGTGTTATATTTGCCAAATTCTTCATTTATTTGAAGGCAATCAGCATCATGATGTCCTAATCCTTCACCTGATTGATGTATAGTACAATTTCAAATTTCGATAAAAAGAATAATGTCGAGATGTTGGCTATTTTGATTCCTATTATGTTTTCAGGAACCATGGATCTTGAGAATTGGGTAGGCAGAGTTTGGATTATGGACTATGGTTCATTTTCTCTTGTGGATTCTGAGCTCAATAATATTGGTGTCAATCTTGTGATACCATGGCCATCTTTTCTTATTTTTGCAAATCCGGTGCTGTATCATATGTTCTATTGATGTCAACTGGTTTTGGTCCTCCGTTCTTTGGGAATATTTTGGTGGTAGAATTATTTCTTACTCGGTTAGCTTTGTCTAAATACTGTTCTTGTTGTACTTTTCTTCAGATTTCTGGATGATCCAACTTCTTTGTGCCTGGTTTGTATAGAAATTCAGGCAAGGGTTCTACCTTTCTTTGGGTATTTTATTTTTATAATGCGTTTATAATGGTTCAGATATGTCAAATATTTTAACACCTTTATATATAAATATAATCGCTGATTAACATGTAAAAATCGTACGCAATCATATATAATGGATACAATATGAAACATCTTCCGAATTGGCTGCGAGTACTCATATCACTATCGGTATTTCTTGTTCTCTACAATAATCATATCGAAGGGAGCTATGTACTCGCTTCCATTATCGGAACGAACACAATTCACCTTCTTACTGTACAACGTAACTAAATACAAGCTACCAAAGAACGAGAATCACTAGAACAACTCGATGTGGGTCTTCTCGAACGATCTCATTTGAATCTCATGAATCTTCTTCTCCCTCTTACTTTTGAAAGTCGCAAAGTCTTTTCAGAGAACAACCTCAATTTAGGATGAGAAAACCCTATTAATTCCCCTTTCCCAAAATCCAAAAAGAACCGACCTTGGCCATCCAAATTTTGGACCAAAACAACCAAAACTTGCAGCAGCCTACATAGTGGTCATGACCATTGTATCTTCATGATAAGCACATACAAGTTTTCAAGGAAACCATGAACCATTAGTTGTTAAGCATTATATTGGCAACTGATCCAACATTAGTGACCCTCTTCAAGTACTTATTCAGAGGCTTCATCATCCATCCAGAAGTAGAAGCAAGTAGACAAAAACTTTTATGATAGCAAATAGATCAAAAATCTTTTACGATGGTCTATAGATAATGTCAAAATTCATCATTAGATTTCAATTTCTACTACTTCTATCAGAAGAAAGTGAACCAAATATGTGGTTCTTCATATTATGCCAATTCTTACTGCAAAATATTTACAAAGACCATATAATTACAGGACTACATGATTCTCGAGCCCTTTACTCTCAAAAAGAAACAAGGAATGGTAGAAACTAAGCTCAACCTAGACTTGTAACTAGTCGAAAGAGCTAGGATTGGGAAGTACAAGTTCAGATATGGACTCCTGATCGCATATCTGAGCTAATATCTTCTAATTCTGAGTTGTATCCGCTCGTAGTAGTAGGTGTCATAGACCTTGAATTAATTCCGCCTTCTCTATCCATCGATGTCGCCTTTCTCCAAATTTTGGAGGATTTTGGGATGATAGATCGAGCCAAGCTTCCAAAAATCTGGGCTTTAATCTGACCCCTCTTCGGCAAAGGCCTTGATTTCTTCTGAGTGCATGAGACTTGATGATGTTCCATTGCTGGCTAGCTAGCTGCTTGTTCCGATTACTGTTTGCAAGTGATGAGGAGGAGTGGTAGATGATTATGAAGAAGGGGATGGAGCTAGCTGGTTCAAATATTTATAGCTCAGAATAGTTTGATGCTGATGCTGATGGCAATGGTTGGCTTTCCTTGGAGAGCAAGGTTACTTTTGAGAGTTCAAAGAACTTGGAGAATTAATTAATGAACCTTTGAATGTTTCAAAGGGGCCAAAACTTAATTATTGTTGCAACGATTAGTCAGTCTATAGGTCACATGTTGATGTCCCCCAGGCGGCCCAAGGCTTAATTTCACTTGACTCGGTATAAATTTTTCTACGAAGCACATGAACCATCAGAGGCTAGATCTATGGTCATAGGACGATATCTAGGCTAGCTGACGCAGTGTCTGGCGTACTGTGTTACTAAGGTCTTGGATAGATTGACGCATGTGTGCTCAACTCTATAATTGTTTGAAGAGGTAGATCAACATCGTGCTGTCCTAATGCATCACCTAGATAAATGACCATGACTGTGACGTAAAAATTGATTGATTGCATTTGTTAGAAACCTGCGGTTACACTCGATTAGAATGAGATCTCATGTATCGATAACGTGTTAAGCTGTGTGGAGCCTAATTGGCCGGACTTTCCCAGTTTGATTACTCAAGTGACTTAATCATTTAGTCCACTAATATCATATGCCTATTAGGGCGCAGCTTGTAAACTATTTTCAGAATATAGTATTCGTCTCCAGCGGCCGTGGACATAGCTTTAAGATCTGAGAAGTGAACCACGTTAAATTCTGCGTGTACTTGTTCACTTTCTTTTCTTCTTCTCTATTATTTTTCCTTCTAAAAATTGCAAGGAGTAGAAATCCCATCTCTTCCATCTCCATGTCTTCCATAAAGAATTTAGGATTATGTTGGTTAATCTATAAAGAAGACCATCTCTTCCATCTCCATGTCTAAATCCCAACAGTTCACTACAGAAGTACACTCAAATTTATGTATCATCAATTTTTAAGACCTCTTCCATTTAATTAACTTTTTGTCCGAAATATTATTCGAACTCACGTCCACTTCTCCATTACCTTACCAGTTCCACCACTGGAATACTACTCGCGGAGGTTATACTACAAATTGTATCAGAACAAAACATGAATGATTATAAAGGGTTCTTCAAATTATGCTTTCTTTAGTCAACTTCCAAGTATTTACAAACATAATATATACAATTACAGGATGACAACTCTCTGGAAAAACAAAGAAATAGAGAATCACAGCTTATGCTATATTAGTGAATGATCAGATATCTGAACTGTCTTCTGAGTTGTATCCGCTTGTAGAAGGTGCCATAGAAATCGAGCTATCGCCTTCTCTATGATTTCTTCTCATCTTTGAGAAACTTGGGAGGATAGCCAAGGTTCCAAATATCTGAGATTTGATCTGGCCCCTCTTCGGAAGAGGCTTCCCTTTCTTCCTACCCCTCCCACACCATTATCAGTACGGAGGACCACTCGAAGCGATGCAAAAATCCTCTTGATAGATATGGTTGGGACCTTGCTCAGTTTGTTTCATATGATAACATCTCTTCTTCTCATGGAGCATTCATTGCGTCTTTGGATAGTATTACTGTACCTAACAATTGACAGGTTGCCAAGAGCGATCCAAAGTAGAAAGCGGCGATGCACGAGGAGTTAGGGGCTCTTGAGAAGAACCGCACTTGGGAACTGATAAAACTGGCAGGGGAAAAGAGGGCAGTCGGACGCAAGTGGGTCTTTACTGTGAAGCAGAACCCAGATGGACAGGTTGAGCACTACAAGGCTCGACTGGTGGCAAAATGATACAGTCAGGCGTACGACATTGACTACGATGAGACTTTTGCACCAGTGGCGAAGATGAGCACCGTCAGGACCCTGATTTCTTTGGCAGTGGATGGAAGCTACACCAACTGGATGTGAAACATACATTTTTTCATATGGATCTAGTGGAGGAGGTGTACATGGAGATACTACCAGGATTCTGCACTGATAAGACAGTGGACAAGGTCTGCAGGTTGAAGAAGTCCCTCTATAAACTGAAACAGTCTCCTCGAACGTGGTTTGACAGATTCAGGAGGACGATAGTAGGGATAAAATATCGGCAGATTAACACTGATAATACTGTGTTTTTTCATCGGAGTGGAGGCCGCATCACCATGCTTGCGGTGTATGTGGACGATATGATTACCATAGGAGATGATGAGCAGGAGATTGCCCGAATCAAGGGAAAGCTTGGCAAAGAGTTCGAGGTGAAGGACCTTGGCCTTCTTCGGTACCTTCTTGGGATTGAGATTGCTCGAGAAGCAGAGAGGATTATTTTTTTCTCAGAGAAAGTATGCGCTGGACCTTCTCACAGAGACATGGATGTTGGGATGCAAAACTACAGCGACGCCGATCAATCAGAGGTTCAACTGGGTGCTGAGGCTGGAGAACCAGTTGACCAGAACAGATACCAGAGACTGGTGGACAAGTTGATCTATTTGAGCCACACACGTCCTGGTATCTGCTTTGCAGTGAGTGTGGTGAGATGCTACATGCATGATCCAAGGAAGGGTCTATGGATGCAGTGTACCAGATTCTAAGATACTTGAAAGGGTGCCCCCAGAAAGGGATTGATATTCAGGAAGAATGATCACGTGAGCATCGAGGGCTACTGTGACTCTGACTGGGCTAGCTGTGCTGATGACAGGAGATCTACCTCGGACTATTGCATATTTATAGGAAAAAACTTGGTCTCTTAGAGGAGTAAGAAGCAGTCAGTGGTTGCCAGATCAACAACTGAAGTAGAGTACAGAGCTATGGCCTTGGGAGTTGTATAGCTTCTATGGCTGAAGAGTATGCTGGTGGAGCTAAAGCTAGATCAAGGAGACAAGATGAAGCTGTGGTGTGACAATCAGTTAGCCATCAGTATCGCCAACAATCCAGTGCAGCATGACATGACCAAATACATCTAGATCGATAGGTTCTTCATCAAGGAGAAGATGGATAGTGGACTACTGGAGCTAGGCCACATTCCAACCAATGATTAGGTAGCAGACAGTCTGACCAAGGGACTTAGCTCTGTAGATATGATTAGAGGATGTGACAAGATGGACTTAGTGAATATCTTTCGCCCATCTTGAGGAGGAGTGTTGGTATATTATAATATATTAGAAGATTTTATATAAGATGGAGGGCTGTATATATATATATATATATATATATATATATATATATATATATATATATATAGCCAATAGATTATAATAAATATAGAACTCCAAAATATTCTACATACACTTGTGTCACCTGGATATATCTAATGAAAAGTAAGAGTGATGTATTCGCATGCTTTCAAAATTTTTATCCCAGGGTTACAACACAATACGATGCTAAGATAAAGACTTTGAGGTCTGACAATGGGACAAAATACACCAATAAGGCTATTGAAAAATACTTATCAGTCCATAGGATACAATATCAGACTTCATGTGCCTATACACCAGCTCAGAATGGCTGAGCGGAGAGGAAGAACATGCGCATGTTAGAAGTGGCACAGTCAATGATGTTTGTTATAAATGTTCCTAAATACTTGTGGGGGCATGTCGTGTTGACGGCTGCATATCTCATCAATATGATGCCCTCTCAGGTGTTAGGATGGAAGACACCGTTTGAGATGCTTACAGGTGAGAACAAGTACATTGTTCCACCAAAGGGATTTGGATGTGTCTGCTTTGTGAAGGATAATAGGCCTGCGGTGGGAAAGTCGGACTCTCGGACAGTGAAAGGCGTCTTTGTTGGCTACTCAGGGGCTCAGAAGGGATACTCTTGCTGGAGTCCTGTGGAACGAAGGCTCTTTGTGAGCATGGGCGTTACATTCAGACATATGGAACCATAAGACAGATGGAACCATACTACCGAAATGGTTCAGGTGAAGGCTTCGCATTTGGTGATACACCTAACACAGGAAATGTTAGGAGTGAGGGAGAGATGGACCCAAGCATGATTGTCGGGTCAGTTCCATGCCCAATGATGAAAGTTGGTCCAAGAAAACAAGGAAAAGATAGCGAAGGGGAGGAAAGTGATGAGAAAGCTCACAATAAGGAGGAAGAAAGTGATGTTGCAGTACAAGGGGAGGAACAGACTACGAAAAAATCTACAGCGCTCTAAGTCTACAGAAGGAGAAAACAACAGTCCACTATTGTGCCTATTGTCCCAACTGTGCCATGTCCCCCGCCTAACCCTTCCCCAACTCCTGAAGATGCACCTCCAGCACCGGATCCCTCTGATTCAGATGCAGATCTCTCTGATTCGGATGGTGTGATCTCTCCTCCTTGTCCTTCTCCTATTCCCTTAAGGAGATCTTCTCGTAGTAATACAGAAAATTTCCCTAATCGTTATGGTTATGAACATGACATCGTCAATTTTTTATTATATTCTAATCTGTCCCCTATGTATGGAGCATTCATTGCATCGTTAGACACCACCTCTTTGCCTAAGTATTGGCAGGAAGCGAAGGAAGATCCAAGGTGAAAAACTACATTGTTGGAGGAAGTTAGGGCACTTGAAAGAAATGAGACATGAAAACTTGTTCCATTACCTAAAGGAAAGAGAGCAGTTAGATGCAAATGGGTCTTCACAGTAAAGGAGACACCCGAAGAAAAGGTGGAGCGATACAAGACAAGATTGGTTGCAAATGGATTCACTCAGTCCTATGACATCGACTATGATGAGACATTTGCTCCAGTAGCAAAGATGAGTACTATAAGAATCCTGATTTCTCTTGCAGCAAACCATGGGTGGCAACTTCATCAATTTGAAATGAAGAATGCTTTTCTTCATGGAGATCTAGAAGATGAAGTATACATGGAGACGCCCCCGAGTTTTTGCTCGAAGCAATCAACAGGAAATGTGTGCAAGCTGAAGAAATTACTGTATGGACTCAAACAATCTCCTCGGACCTGGTTTAAAAGATTCAGTAAGGCTGTCATAGGCATAGGGACAACCAGACCAATGCAGATTATACGGTCTTTTTCCGACATACGAGAGGCCATGTCACTATACTTGCAGTATACGTAGATGATATAGTGATCACATGTGATAAGGAGGAGGAGATTACTTAGCTGAAGTCAAAACTTGCCAAGGAATTTGAAGTAAAGGACTTGGGAATGATGAGATATTTTCTCGGGATCGAGGTGGTTCGAGAAAGAGATGGGATCGTCCTCTCTCAGAGGAAGTATGTACTAGATCTGCTCACAAATACTGGTATGCTGGGATGTCGATCGGCAGTCAATCCAATCGATCAGAAAGATAAGTTGGGGGCAGAGGCAGGAGAGCCGGTTGATCGTGAGAGATATTAGAGACTTAAAGGAAGATTGATTTATCTAGGCCACACTAGCCCTGATATCTCATTTGCTGTGAGTGTAGTGAGTCGCTACATGCATGATCCAAGGAAGGGCCACATAGATGCATTTTTTTATATTCTGAGATATCTGAAGGGGGCTCCTGGAAGAGGGTTATGGTTCAAGAGCAACGGACACATGGGTGTTGAGGGGTACTGCGATGCAGATTGGACAAGCTGTATGGACGACAGAAGGTCTACCTTGTCATGTCCCGATTCTGAATCATCGTACCTCGATGCTCCCGTGGGACGTATATCATTTTCCATCGAGACGTGATGTCGTACGAGCCTGGGGTTGTGCTTGTACAAAGAAATATCGTTAAAGTTGTGGCTATCATCGAACCGATTAAGTACGCAGCGGAGGACAGTGTTGCAAATAGCAATCCATCTGAGTATACAGGGCAAGGGTCAAGGCACGAGGTTCTCTGAATAAAATGACATCATTCCGTATATTATGTCTCTCTATAGAAAAGCAGCTCAAAATATCTCGATATGGCTCAAGGCATCGACACCAGATTTTTGGGTCCTGGGGATGAGGCACGGCTATCGCTTCCTCGAACGATCCAGCACCTGCGAACAAGCAAACTGTTGGTGGGTCAGAACTTTGGAGAAAGTACTGGTGAGTATAAAATCAACGAACAGAAGCAACATTCACTAAAACCAACACTAAGTAATTATGTTATAAATATTATAATTACTAGTGATCTTTCTAGTTTTAACTAGGTTCGTTATATACAGTACATGAGCGGAGCCATATTACTTCTTTTGGAAATATCTTTGAAATCAGATTTCAGTTCAATACAACTAAGCATACAAGACAAGAAGTTCAAGCACGATATGCTGATTCTTATACAATCAGGGTGTGCGCAGCGTGTCTCGTGAGCTATACTCAAGGACTCTAGGGACTATGCAGCATCTAGTGGACTATCCTTTTTATACTATTCAAGGCGATCATCATATTCAAGCAAGCATGCAAGGCTAAGTGCGATGCAAGACAATAAGCAAAAATAACATATCACTTATGTAGTGATTCTTACCCCTTGCCGTACGGTTATTCCTGCAGCAGACATACAAGTTAGCAACATTTGCATATATATGGATAAGGTTCTATTCTATGTCCGTCTCTGCATCAAACAGTTAGGTATGCAAGAAGGCTTGCCTAGCATGCGCCCTAACTATATGATGGTCCACGAAAAAACCCATGAATAGCAGCTAAAACTACAAGTCCAGGCGAACTATTAGACATAACACCCCCCCTAATCGTGAGGACTACAAGCCTCAGGGTGCTTCGATTATCTCTCCCAGGCCGAACGATTCCCAGTGCCCCAGAAAATGCTCGAGAGACGGTACCTTGTGCACAAGTTGTCCAAAGATCGATGCGATGAATACAATTCTGTCAGATAAAGGCTATATGATGCACATGTCCATGAACAAGCAACCATTCAATCAAGTGATAGAGCCAGAGCTCTCAATTCTCTTCTTTTCAATCAATTCGATAGTTTCAATCATTTCGATAGGTTCAATCTTCTTTCTTTAAATCAATCGATAGGTTCAATAACATACAATATAAGTTATTCAAACAGTTCTATCCTTCAAGCATCAATGACAAGCAAAATATGGCACGATTCTTCTATCTCTTTTAGCTAAGCATGCAGTTCTACTCTTGTTTAGCATATGATGGAAACATATGAACATTTTTTTACTCTTGTTTATTAGCATGGCAGCGGTTCGTTCGATAGCGGTGTCCGTGTAACTAAGCATGCAATATTTCTTTGTTGACTTAGCATGACAATGGTTCTATCTCTTTTAGACAAGCATACAAGTTCTCTAGTTAAGCATGCAGTTCTCGTTCTATCATTCTCAATGCGAATATTATCTTATTAAGCAAACAAGCATTACAAAAACTCAGATTTATTATTAAGGCGTGCAAGAATCAGAGAAGAAAGTTCTGTCCACTCACCTAGATCAATCATCTTCTGGTTCAACAAGGATCTCTTCAAGAAGGTTTCCTTTTTGAGTCAGCAAACCGATATCTCTTATACATAGTGCCAACGCGGAGCGGAACACTACATACCTCAGGTTATTGTGTCTTTGTAGGGGGTAGACTAGTCTCATGGAGAAGCAAGAAATAGTCTGTGGTAGCACGAACGACCGCTGAAGCATAATATAGAGCTATGACTCTGGGAGTGTCAGAGTTGTTGTGGGTAAAAGCACTGCTGACAAAGTTGAAGCTGGACCAGGGAACACTATTGTGCCTTCTGAGTGACAGTCAAGTTACACTAAGTATAGCAAACAATCCAGTTCAGCATGATAGAACAAAGCACATCGAAATCGATCAGTTCTTCATCAAAGAGAAGCTAAAGAAAGGGATATTAAAGCTCGATCATATTCGCTCAGAAGAGCAAGTCGCAGATTGTCTTATTAAGGGTCTTAATTCATTGAGTCTTTCTAAACTGTGACAAGAGGGAGATAATTTGTAAACTCCCTCACCCAAAATAGATATTTTGTGTATATTTTATATTATTATATTTATTATAGATGTTGAATTTATTTAGAGTATTCTTAGTTAATTAAAAAATAAATTTTTTAGTATATTTACTTATATAAATATTTATTTAGAATTATTTTTAGGCTATTTTAGATTATTGGGATTTTTCCATAATTTTTAGTTAATTAAAAACTAGTAACACTAATTTTCTAGGACTTTAAAGAACTTATTTTATGTTCAAACTTAATTAAAAATATCCCAAACTTTTATTTTATGTTCTAAATAATACAATATATTTTCTAGAATTTTTTGAGAATTTTCTGATTATTTTTAGCATTTATTTTGAGTTAATTATGAAAAACTGAATTAAAAACTAATTTCTGAAAAGAAAAACCCAAAAAGTAATTAATTCTGCCCAGTCAGCAAACAGGGGGCCCACCTGTCAGCCTACCGCAGCAAACAGTGCCGGGCCCGCCTGTCAGTGATCGCGGGGTGAAGCCGAGCCGACCTCGAGCCGAGCCGAGTCAGAGTTCGACTCAGACTCAGTTGAGCCGAGCCGCGTCAGTTTCGGACCGTCCGATTTGGGCGGGGCAACGTAGATGGCTGCCACGTGGCGCTTTCCGAGCCTCGGCTGCACTCTCTCTCCTCTGTATATATATAATAGTTTAAGTTATTTTCTAGGATTTTTCTTGAGCCGATTTTTGGAGAATTGCCATCTAGGGTTCCTTCATCTTCCAGAAGCCATTGAAAATAGCTCCGGACTCCAAACGAGGCCTAGTTTCTTGCGTTAGAAAGATATTGAGGTTAGATTTCTGATTATATAAATTTTTTTTCGAAATTATTAGTATTAAATTCTGGAAAATTCGTAGAGCACAGCATGTCCAAAAATAGACGTGTATCGATGTTTTCGCGATTTTGGGAGAACCAGGAATCAGAATCACGAACCGTTTAAAGTTTTGGAAAGCTAATGTCGAGATAATCGACATATATTTTTACCAGAATTTAATTCGAAGTATTTACATACTGTTAATTCTGTAGAACTTCTAGGTTAGAATTTAACCATCGGTGCACAATACAAAATTTGTATGTGCCATAATTTTCAAACGAATTTGAATTCGGACGAGCCGTAAATTCTAGTATATTTTTGATGCTGAAATCTACAGGAAATCATGCATGAAAGTCGAGTTTGTGTCGGTTGACTTTTTGGTCAACAGATCGCCTCGATTTGCGTGCCATGAGTCTCGAGTTGATAAAATTCAGTTTCTTTGGACAAAATTTAGGAATTAACATAAAAATCAGAATAATAAGATTAAAATAGGATTTTAGAGTAATTATTCCAGAATTAAATAAATTAAAATAAATTATCTTTTGACGTGATAAATTTGTAATACATAGGCTATTTGGACTGTGACTTGGACTCTGATTCATACCAGCAGCAGGACCCCAGGCAAGATACCTTGCCAAATTATTTACAGTATTTTACATGCTTAGTATATTTCTGTATATTTATTGCATTTTTGTTTATTTATTGCATGTGTAGTTCCTTTTCAGTCATTACTATATATTAGATATGTTGACACACACTTGACACTTAGTATCATAGAGGACAATCATTAGGCGTATGGGCTTTTAACCACTCTGGTAAACCATAGTCACTAGCACGCACTATGGTGGTCGTGTCCGATGGTCGCTACCCCAGAGGTATGTCGATTGATGGAGTCCGAGGGTCGCTACCCCAGAGGTATGTCGGCTGATGATGTCCACTGACGAGCGTATGAGTTATGAGGATTAGATCGAGTAGCCTACCCTTGCCCATACGTCAAAAAGTTGTCCTCATTTGCATTCATATAGATGGTCTTGTACAGCGTACTTATTTATTTTCAAATAATATGCATGTTTACTGTATTCAAATTGGCTCGCTTTTCTGTATTTTGTTACGTCCCTCTGAGGACCTGGTCCTCTGCCAGGTGTATCTGTTCTTGAGTATTTGCAGGAGCACAGATTTGGATGGTTACATGTGATCCGAGGATGTCTTCTCTTCGAGTCCGTGATTGATAGATGATATTCTTATATTGTGTTTATTGTGTTGTACTCATATTGTATTTGCTCTTATATTCGAGTTGGTAGTGGATTTGTTTCCATCCAACTATCTTCCTTAGATACTTCTTATTGAGATCTAGTTTCATAGATACTGGTTATTTATTTCTATATGATTTTGGTGGATGAGATTTAGATTTTACCCTGTGACTTGTATTACATTTTATACCACTTGTGGATTTGATATTCATATTACAGCGTACGTATGGATTTGGTTTTCATATATTGGAGTTGCCATATCCATGTGGCTGGCATGCTTACGTGTCCTAGTCCTACGTATTTTTGGGACTGGGGCGTGACATGTTTTTGTGGTGGCCCATGCAGGTCGAGAGCATATTGTCTCGGTTACGTTACTGTACCGAACAAGCCTGCACCTAGGACTAGAGTATAGGATCTCATCCACAATTTACTATGATTCATCTTCCTCCTCTTTGTTCTACTCGAACAATTGTATCCTGCTTGATTCCTGTACTTCCCTAATAAGTTCCTTGAGTATATATAGCCTTCTGCTAGAATATAGGAACCCATGTTATTAGGATGATAATTAGAGTAGCACACCTATTAAGAATACAACAAGAATATAGACACATCACTAAGTTTATAATATCTAGTGAACCTAGAATTCCTTATCTTTAGATTGTTATACCATTACCCCTTGATGTAGTAAGAAGACTTGAGAGTAGTATAGACACTATAGAGATAGTTAGAAGTTTTACCATAATGTTTAACCCTAGTATTGAGGAACCAATGGAGAACCAATATTGAACATTAGGACTGAACCTAACCTTCATAATTGGATAGTATTGTAGAACTATTAAACTTAGATCATTGTCTTATTATTAGTAGACAGCACCTTAGGAAGCCTAGCGGGATGTAATTAACACTTTTTCCTTGATCATACCTCGAACATAGCAACTAGCATACCACTCTCCCTTAGAAAACCATGATGCTATCTAGATCCCTTATTTTAATTTCATATATTGTTCCTCTGTGACCTTAACGTTCACTAGTTGTGCGACGACTAAAAATTATGTTCTTCTTTTCTTCCTCTTTCAACTCGTGCCATCTGACACTTCTGATTATAGACCAAGTGATTTTATTCTATTTTAGGATATATATAGCTTGCTAGGATTTTGGTTGTTACTCTTAAATTTTTGAATTATGTGATTGGTAATTAGAACTTGACAGTTTAAGTTATTATTGTAGATTATGACCTAATGATTACCCATTAGTTTTAAGTCGCATAACTTGTACTCACCTCAATATAAGTTATATCCCCTTTTTCCTTGAGGCTAGTAACTCTTCTATCCTTACTATTGACACTTGTTCTATAAGCACTATGACTAAGGCTTAAGGCGACTATGACCTATATAATGCAATAGGAGACCCTAATAAGTACCAAGATCTTTCCTCATATACCCTAATAAAGAGTTGCTGTTTTATTTACATGTGCAAGATTATTTTGTAGGATCCTCTTAAGACTGTCACAGTATTAGTTTAATTCTTTTAAGTTGGGTAGTATGCCTCACCACTTAGTATCACATAGTCCACTTGACCCATCAAGGTAGTGTAACTGAATGACATTAATTGCATGCTAGCAAAAGACGACAGTGTTTATTCAGACGATAGAATTTAGAGGTCCTTGCCCCTATTTGGTCGACTAGCGACTTAGACAAGGAGGTTGTATGATAACTGTAGGGATTGTAGAGTCTTTTATTATTGTTGCTTAGTTGTTTTTATTTTGTGAACTTGAATTAATTTGTATCTCCTTTCATCATCATCTAGCGTACTTATATTTGCTGCACTACCTTGACTTATGCTGCTATTATAGCCTAGTTTTGCAAGCTTACTCTTTTATCGAGCTTGATCATGAGATATGTATTATTGGGGACGCCTACTAATACATTGTCTAATCAGAATCAGTGTATTACGTTCTGATCAACCATAGTGCGCTTTATTCGCCCTTCGCAATGATGCTTTACGTGGATTGAGATATATAGTTGACTAGTAGACACCTGTACTTGCCCTCTAGATATGTCTGAGCGTATCGTATCGGCTACATAACTGTACTAATATGAGCATGTGAATAGGAATTACCAAAATATGACTTCAATCCACAACTGCTTTGACAATTCCTATTTGAATTCTTTAAACGCCTTGATCCCGATACTTCTATTCTATTACCTCGCCCTTGAACTCTTTATTATTGATCTCCGTCTTCCCTTATTTTGGAAAGACGAAACCTCGTGCTTGGTATAAGTTTGATACACAGAGAGTACTAGATATACCCCATAGGCCGATCACATACTTGAGGATTATTCTTTCGTAATTAAGGACATATCATATAAGAAATAATTGGCATGGAAGTTTTGAGGATTGAATGACATGAGTAAAATAAATTAAGAAATATTTTCTTATGGTATATAGCCTTATGTGATAGATGGGTAAATTATAAGTTGGGTAGCAGTGCATTGCCAACTCGAGAGGAATTTCTTTTAGATTGTGATCGAGTAAGATTAGATTGGGAGAGGTTCAAGCCATTTTAATTTTGAGAATTTTAGAAGAATGACTAAGATGATGAGGATTAATGAATTTTAAAAATCTTGATATTGAGGACCCAATATTTATACCTTAAGTACATAATTTAGATTTTTGAGTATTGAAGGTAAAATCATCAATTTGAAATTGAAGGATAAATATATAATTTCAGACAGTGGACTGCATTTAAATTATTTTTTAATTTGATGATTTAAATTAAGAATTAAAATTTGATGGTTGTACTACCTATTTGAAATATTGAGGATGTGATTGGAATTTAAAAAAAATTGAAGAATACAAAAATTTATAAGTAAAAATAGGAATAATATTGGACTCGAATTACTTCTAGAGGAGATTATGATAGTTGGAGATCGTGAGATAAAATTTGATATGGGTTATTTAAATCTTGAATATATTATATGGATTCAATTTAAATTTGGATATTGATGATTTGGAAAAGTGAGAAGAGATAACCATAGGTTGAATTTTGATTTGAATAATAATTATCTTAATTTTGAAGTGATCGCGATATATTTGAATAGATTTTGTTATTTAAATTTTTGAAAGAGATTGCGATTGACGTACCTTATGTACGAATGTGAAGGATTTAACAAATTATGCCTTATTTTAATTTCGAGGACGAAATTATTTTAAGTTGGGTAGATTGTAAACTCCCTCACCCAAAATAGATATTTTGTGTATATTTTATATTATTATATTTATTATAGATGTTGAATTTATTTAGAGTATTCTCTTAGTTAATTAGAAAATAAATTTTTTAGTATATTTACTTATATAAATATTTATTTAGAATTATTTTTAGGCTATTTTAGATTATTGGGATTTTTCCATAATTTTTAGTTAATTAAAAACTAGTAACACTAATTTTCTAGGACTTTAAAGAACTTATTTTATGTTCAAACTTAATTAAAAATATCCCAAACTTTTATTTTAGGTTCTAAATAATACAATATATTTTCTAGAATTTTTTGAGAATTTTCTGATTATTTTTAGCATTTATTTTGAGTTAATTATGAAAAACTGAATTAAAAACTAATTTCTGAAAAGAAAAACCCAAAAAGTAATTAATTCTGCCCAGTCAGCAAACAGGGGGCCCACCTGTCAGCCTCCAGCAACAAACAGTGCCGGGCCCGTCTGTCAGTGACCGTGGGGTGAAGCCGAGCCGACCTCGAGCCGAGCCGAGTCAGAGTTCGACTCGGACTCAGCTGAGCTGAGCCGCGTCAGTTTCGGACCGTCCGATTTGGGTGGGGCAGCGTGGATGGCTGCCACGTGGCGCTTTCCGAGCCGCGGCTGCACTCTCTCTCCTCTGTATATATATATAATAGTTTAAGTTATTTTCTAGGGTTTTTCTTGAGCCGATTTTTGGAGAATTGCCATCTAGGGTTCCTTCATCTTCCAGAAGCCATTGTGCATAGCTCCGGACTCCAAACGAGGGCTAGTTTCTTGCATTAGAAAGATATTGAGGTTACCTTTCTGATTATATAAATTTTTTTTCGAAATTATTAGTATTAAATTCTGGAAAATTCGTAGAGCACAGCATGTCCGAAAATAGATGTGTATCGATGTTTTCGCGATTCCGGGAGAACCAGGAATCAGAATCACGAACCGTTTAAAGTTTTGGAAAGCTAATGTCGAGATAATAGACATATTTTTCCTAGAATTTAATTCGAAGTATTTATATACTGTTAATTCTGTAGAACTTCTAGGTTAGAATTTAACCATCGGTGCACAATACAAAATTTGTATGTGCCATAATTTCCAAACGAATTTGAATTCGGACGAGCCATAAATTATAGTATATTTTTGATGCTGAAATCTACAGGAAATCATGCATGAAAATCGAGTTTGTGTCGGTTGACTTTTTGGTCAACAGATCGTCTCGATTTGCGTGCCATGAGTCTCGAGTTGATAAAATTCAGTTTCTTTGGACAAAATTTAGAAATTAACATAAAAATCAGAATAATAAGATTAAAATAGGATTTTAGAGTAATTATTCCAGAATTAAATAAATTAAAATAAATTATCTTTTGACGTGATAAATTTGTAATACATAGGCTATTTGGACCGTGACTTGGACTCTGATTCATACCAGCAGCAGGACCCCAGGCAAGATACCTTGCCAAATTATTTACAGTATTTTATATGCTTAGTATATTTCTGTATATTTATTGCATTTATGTTTATTTATTGCATTTGTAGTTCCTTTTCAGTCATTACTATATATTAGATATGTTGACACACACTTGACACTTAGTATCATAGAGGACAATCATTAGGCGTATGGGCTTTTAACCACTCTGGTAAACCATAGTCACTAGCACGCACTACGGTGGTCGTGTCCGATGGTCGCTACCCCAGAGGTATGTCGATTGATGGAGTCCGAGGGTCGCTACCCCAGAGGTATGTCGGCTGATGATGTCCATTGACGAGCGTATAAGTTGTGAGGATTAGATCGAGTAGCCTACCCTTGCCCATACGTCAAAAAGTTGTCCTCATTTGCATTCATATAGATGGTCTTGTACAGCGTACTTATTTATTTTCAAATAATATGCATGTTTACTGTATTCAAATTGGCTCGCTTTTCTGTATTTTGTTACGTCCCTCTGAGGACCTGGTCCTCTGCCAGGTGTATCTGTTCTTGAGTATTTGCAGGAGCGCAGATTTGGATGGTTACATGTGATCCGAGGATGTCTTCTCTTCGAGTCCGTGATTGATAGATGATATTCTTATATTGTGTTTATTGTGTTGTGCTCATATAGTATTTGTTCTTATATTCGAGTTGGTAGTGGATTTGTTTCCATCCAACTATCATCCTTAGATACTTCTTATTGAGATCTAGTTTCATAGATACTGGTTATTTATTTCTATATGATTTTGGTGTATGAGATTTAGATTTTACCCTGTGACTTGTATTACATTTTATACCACTTGTGGATTTGATATTCATATTACAGCGTACGTATGGATTTGGTTTCCATATATTGGAGTTGCCATATCCATGTGACTGGCATGCTTACGTGTCCTAGTCCTACGTATTTTTGGGACTGGAGCGTGACATGATTGATATCTATTGCCCATCTTGAGGGAGAGTGTTGAGAGTATTAAAGAATTTTTTAGTTCCACATGGAGTAGAGTAGTAGAGAGAAGGGTTAGCCTCTCTTATATATATGTAGTTCCGCATCAATAATAAACAAGCCAAGTATTTTACTAAATTTCTACTGCTTTCTTTGAGAGCACTGTTTTTTTTGGTTCAAAGAACCTCAAGCGGGGAGGTTTCTTATGAGGCAAAATTATTGCAAGTTAGTGGCTATTTGCTTTAAGTTGTTTAATGAGGATTACAGTGATGCAAGATTCTTTCATACAAACCACATGGTCAGCTTGACATTAGAATAACACAAGAAATCATTAGGACTAATATCTATTGAAAGATTGAAAGTAAAGGAATAAGCAAATCAAAACGTGACAACTGATTACATAGTCTAATCAACATTTCGAGTTAGCGTGTGGCATCTTCTGATTCCATTACTTTGTTTTAACCGCTCAAATTTTGCAGCAATGTGTATAAAGTCTGATGAGTACAGGATTTTGTCGAATACATCACTCTGTTTCTTGATCTACTGCCAAAATTTATTTGGACCTACCTAAAGTCTGGGTACTAAATAACTACTACTTTGCACCTGCTAAAATTAAATTCTGCTCCTGATAAACTCTTCAAATTGAGCAAAATATTGTAAACATGGAATGTTGAAAGATTCACAACTTTTGAATACTGTTTAGTGTGTTATATTTGTCGAATTCTTCATTTATTTTAAGGCAATCGACATCATGATGTCCTAATCCTTCACTTGATGTATAGTACAATTTCAAATTTCAATAAAAAGAAGAATGTCAAGATCTTGGTGTAGGGAATTTAATTTGACTCTCTTGTGATTTGCACAAAAAGAAAAGCAATTGAGAAGAAAAAATCACACAAAAACATGCAGAATTTAACGTGGTTTACTTCTCATATCGAGAAACTATGTCCACGGCCCCTGTAGGTAAATTTTTTATTATATTCTTAAGATAATTTGCAATTGCACCCCCAATACTCCTTTTATAGACAGGATATTATGACGACTTAATTACAGATGAAATATCCAACATACCTTTTGGAAGAAAAAAAACCTAATAAGTTTCAGGAACCATGAATCTTGAGTTTCAGGTAAATTGGAAGCTAAACGATCTAGTCTCTTAAGCAATCAAACAGGAGGGTTCAGCCAATTAGGCTCCACACAACCTAACACTTGGCTATTTTGATTCCTATTAAGTTTTCAGGAACCATGGATCTTGAGTATTGGGTAGGTAAATTGTGAGTTTGGATTATGGATATGTTAGCTATGGTTCTTTTTATCTTATGGTGTCTGAGCTCAATAATATTAGTGTCAGTCTTTATGTTGTAGTGAGTGTGATACCATGGGCAAATTATCTGGTGCCTGAGTTCCATCTTTCACTATTTATTGCAAATCCGGTGCTATATCATATATATGTTCTATTGATGTCAACTGGTTTTGGCGGTGGTATAATTATTTCTTACTCGGTTAGCTTTGTCTTCATTCTTTGTCCATCTCTTACAGTTCTGGCTGTACTTTTCTTCAGATTTGTTGATGATTTAACTTCTTTGTTCCTGGTTTGTGTAGAAATTCAGGTAAAGAGTTCTGCCTGTCTTTGGGTAATTTATCTTTATAGTTCGTTTACAATGGTTCAGATATGTCAAATATTTTAACACCTTTTATATATAAATGTAATCGATGATTAACATGTAAAAATCGCACCCAATGATATATAATTGATACAATATGAAACACCTTCCGAATTGGCTGTCAGTTACACATATCACTGTCAGTATTTCTTGTTCTCTACAATAAGCATCAAAGGGGCCTATGTACTCGTCTCCATTATCGGAGCAAACACAATTAACCTTCTTACCGCTCAACGTAAATAAATGCAAGCTACCAAAGAACAAGAATCACAAGAACAATCCGATGTGTCATGAATCTTCTTCTCCCTCTTACTTTTGATAGTTGCAGTCTTTCCAAGGAACAACCTCAATTTAGGATGAGAAAACCCTATTAATTCCCCTTTCCCTAAATCCAAAAAAAAAAAAAAAAAAAAAACGATCTTGGCCATCCAAAATTTGGATCAAAACAACTTACATAGTGGTCATGACCATTGTACGTAACTTCATGATAGGCACATATAAGCTTTCAAGAAAACGGAAAACCATTTAGCCGTTAAGCATTATATTGGGAACTGAAATATCCAAGATTAGTGACCCTTATTCAGAGGCTTCACCCATCCAAAAGTACAAAAAGTAGTCGAACTTTTTTTATGATAGCATCTAGATCAGCAGAGGTAATATCAAAAATCGTCTACGATGGTCTGTAGATATTGTCAAAATTCATCTTTAGATTTCAATATCTACTGCTTTTGTCAGAAGACAGTGAACCAACTATGTTTGTCTTCAGATTATGCCAATTCTTACTTCAAAATATTTACAAGGAGCATATAATTACAGGAGGATATGATTCTCGAGCCCTTTGATTACTCTCGAAAAGAAATAAGCAAAAGGTAGAAATTAAGCTCAAGCTAGACTTGTAAATAGACGTCATGATCACATATCCGAGCTTTCTTCTAATTCTGAGTTGTATCCGCTCATAGTAGTAGGTGTCAGAGACCTTGAATTATTGCCGCCTCCATGGTCTCTATCCGTCGTCGTCGACGACGACGACGACGACGACGACGACGTCTTTATCCATTTTTTGGAGGATTTTGGGACGATAGATCGAGCCAAGCTCCCAAATATCTGGGCTTTAATCTGACCCCTCTTCGGCAAAGGCCTAATTGATTTCTTCTGACTGATCTGAGTAGCACTGCTTGAGAGTACTTGATGTTCCATCGCTTCCGATTACTGTTTGCAAGTGATGAGGAGGAGAGGTACATGAATATGAAGGGGATGGAGCTAGCTGGTTCAAATATTTATAGCACAGAATAGTTTGATGCTGATGGCAGTGATTAGCTGGCTTTCCTTGGAGAGCAAGGTTAGTTTTGAGAGTACAAAGAACTTGGAGAATTAATTAATGAACCTTTGAATGTTTCAAACGAGCCAAAGATTATTGTTGCAACGATTAGTCAGTCTATAGGTCGAATGTTGATGTCCCCCAGGTGGCCCAAGGCTTAATTTCACTTGACTGAGTATAAATTTTTCTACGAAGCACATGAACCATCAGGCTAGATCTATGGTCATAGGACGATATTTTAAAGAAGCTAGGCTAGCTGACGCAGTGTCTGGCGTACTGTGTGACTAAGATCTTGGATAGATTGACGCATGTGTGCTCAACTCTATAATTGTTTGAAGAGGTGATCAACATGACTGTGACGTATAAATTGATTGATTGCATTTGTTAGAAACCTGCGGTTACACTCGATTAGATTGATATTTCAATCCCAACTCCAACTTGAGGGGGAGTATCGGACGACAATTAAGGAGTAAGTTCATAACAGTCCAACCCTTTGCATAACAATCCAACCTTTTGGGAATCATTTAGGATTTGTTATTCTAACAGAGTCAATTTCCTTTTGTTATTATAACAGTCGGTTTCCTTCTTCTTTTTTGTGTATATATGAATCTTGTAACCTTGCCTATATATACACGGTGATTGAATGAAATACAGAACTGAACAAATCATTTTTCTACTCTCTTTTTAATTTGTGCTCACTATTTTCACAAACAAGAACAATTTAGTTTTATTCTATAGGATTATTCGAGTGATTTTGTGAAATTTTTGAATATATGTGATCCTTAATTACGGATTATGTTGGTTAATATAAAAAAAAAAACCATCTCTTCCATCTCTGTGCCTAAATCCCAACAGTTCACTATAGAAGTACACTCAATTTTATGTATCTTCAATTTTTAAGATCTCTTCCATTTAATTAATTTTTTCTTAGGAATATGATTCGAACCCATGCCCACACCTCCTCGCGGTAGTTGTATCTGCAAATTGTATCGGAACAAAACATGACTGAATTATAAAGGGTTCCTCAAATTATGCCTTCTTTAGTTAACTTCCTAGTATTTACAAACATAATACACCATTACAGGATGATAAATCTCTGAAAAAAGAAAGAAATAGAGAATCTCAGCTTATCCTATATTAGTGAATGATCGGATATCTGAACTGTCTTCTGAATTGTATCCGGTTGTAGAAGGTGTCATAGACATCGAGCTATCGCCTTCTCTTTGATTTCTTCTCATCTTTGAGAAACTTGGGAGGATCGAACGAGCCAACGTTCCAAATATCTGAGATTTGATCTGGCCCCTCTTCGGAAGAGGCTTCCCTTTCTTCTGAGCACACGAGTATTGGTGTTCCATTGTACACGAGTATTGGTGTTCCATTGTTTGTGAATGTGGTAGTGAGAGAACTCTCCCGAGTAGAAGTAGTAGTTGAATGAATGGGATTGGAATTCAGCAACATTTATAGCATTGGGAGGTATGGCTTCCTTTGAGAGCACTGCTTTTTGGTTCAAAGAACCTCAAAATAATTGCAAGTTTAGTGGCTATTTGCTTTAAGTTGTTTAATGAGGATTAAAGTGATGCAAGATTCTTTCATACAAACCACATGTCAGCTAGACATTAAAATAACACAATGCAAGATTCTTTCATACAAACCACATGTCAGCTAGACATTAAAATAACACAAGAAATCATTAGGACTAATATCTACTGAAAGATTGAAAGTAAAGGAAGCAAATCGAAATGTGACAATTATTGATTATTCATAGTACTTTACGTAGTTTAACATTTCGAGTTAGCGTGTGGCATCTTCTGATTACATTACTTTGTTTCAACCGCTCAAATTTTGCAGCAATATATGTCTGATGAATACAAGACTTTGTGGAATACATCACTCTGTTTCTTGATATTGTGCCAAAACTTGGACCTACCTAAAGTCTGGGTACTACACTACTACTACTACTTTGCAACTGCTAAAACTCTGCTCCTTATACTCTTCAAATTGAGCAAAAATTGAGTTTTCAGGGACCATGAACTTGAGTATTGGGTTGGTAAATTGTGTGTTTGGATTATGGATATGTTGCTATGGTTCTTTTTCCTTGTGGAGTCTGAGCTCAATCATATTAGTGTCAGTCTTATGTTGTAGTGAATGGGATACCATGGGCAAATTATCTGGTGTCTGAGGTCCATCTTTTATTATTTATTGGCAACCAAAGCCCCTGAATCGAACTTCACATTCATAGTCAATAATTGATCCACCAGATCTTGGAATTCATTCAAATGATCCTTAACCAATATGTTTTTCTTGTACCTCAGCCTCATCATCTATCGAATTAGAAATAGTTTGTTGACACCGATCTTCTTGACATATAAGGACTCTAACTTATCCCTCAAAGTCCTTGCATGGACTTCACTTGCAATGTGGTTATACACATAGCTAGCTACGAACTTTTTAATATAACCGTCGACCTGTTGGTGGTCGAAATCCTACTCCTCGACGGATTTATCCTTGGATATCTCGGATGCAAATACATGTAGATGCAACTTCTTCACGAATAAAAGATCTTTTATCTTCCTTTGTCAATGGTTTTGTGCCGTTCATACGAATTGGTTTCATATCCATCTTTACCCTTAGTCATTATGTCAAACACCTGAGATCTCCAACCTTATGTTCTGATACCACTATGTTGAAAATAATGTGCAAAACGCAAGATTATTTTTGTTTCAGATTGAACGAAATTCGTAAGAACCAAACAAAATTGTACAAACCTGCAAATGCACAATCACAACAATACTACACAATCGCACAATCGCAACACCAAGAGTTCTTACGTGGAAATCTAATTAACAAAAAAATATTATGGGATGGTCGGAGTTCAACTAAGAAAAAGTTCACTACTAGATTATAAGAACACAAAGAAATACGAGTTACGGAAGAGTGAGAATCAAGAAGATGATCCAATGTGGGTTTCCTCAAACCTCTCATTCGAATCTTGCAAAAATCTCCTGAATGTTCTTCTCCCTCTTTTTCTTCTAAAGTTGCAATGTCTTTCGAAGGAACAACCTCAATTTAGGATGAGAAAACCCATATTAATTCCCCCCTAGCTCCCAAAATCGATATTGGCCGTCCAAATTTTGGATCAAACAAAATTTGCAGCAACCTGCACAGAGCTGGTACGCTGCCAGCATAGCGGTTCCTGCAATTCCGTTCTCGGGATATCGATGGCTTACGAGTCATCTTGTAGTTAGAAAAATCAGATATGTCGCCAGCATACCGGACCACTGCCGACACCATTCGATGGATCCTCTCGACACATGAGAGAGGCTCGTCGCCTTCCGGGATGACCTCCACATGGATGACAATCCACCAAAAACAAGGGATCGATACAACTAAAGATACTACAATGTCAAGGTAAAGTATACATAGAAACTTACCTGAGGTTTCAAAAAAAAAAAAAAAAATAGTAAAACTTGTTTATGGTATTATCTAGATTAGCAGAGGTAATATCAAAACTCCTTTATGATGGCCTATAGATATTGTCAAAATTCATCATTAGACTTCAATATCTACTACTTTTATCAGAAGAAAGTGAACCAACTATGTTTGTCTTCAGATTATGCCAATTCTTACTTCAAAATATTTACAAAGAACATATAATTACAGGACTACATGCATGATTCTCGAGCCCTTTAATTACTCTCGAAAAAAATACAAGGAAAGGTAGAAATTAAGCTCGACCTAGACTTGTAACTAGTCGAAATAGGATTGGGAAGTACAAGTTCAGATATGGATTCCTGATCACATATCTGAGCTATATATCTTCTAATTCTGAGTTGTATCCGCTCGTAGTAGTAGGTGTCATAGACCTTGAATTAATTCCGCCTTCTTCTCTATCCGTCGATGTCGTCTTTCTCCATTTTTTGGAGGATTTTGGGATGATAGATCGAGCCAAGCTTCCAAATATCTGGGCTTTAATCTGACCCCTCTTCGGCAAAGGCCTAATTGATTTCTTCTGAGTGCATGAGCCTTGATGATGTTCCATCGCTGGCTAGCTAGCTAGCTAGCTGCTTGTTCCGAGTACTGTTTGCAAGTGATGATTGGAGTGGCAGATGATTATGAAGAAGGGGATGGAGCTAGCTGGTTCAAATATTTATAGCTCAGAATAGTTTGACGCTGATGCTGATGGCAATGGTTGGCTTTCCTTGGAGAGCAAGGTTAGTTTTGAGAGTTCAAAGAATCTTGGAGAATTAATTAATGAACCTTTGAATGTTTCAAACGAGCCAAAACTTAATTATTGTTGCAACGATTAGTCAGTCTATAGGTCACATGTAGAGGCCCAAGTCTTCACTTGACTAAGCATAATTAAAAGCACATGAACCATCAGGCTAGAATGATCATATATGAATATAGATAATATTTTTAAGAAGTAGCTGACGCAGTGTCTGGCGTACTGTGATGGCCAAGTCCTTGGATAGAGACGGGGAAGTCCTTGAATTGGAAGCTTATACGTACGTTGCAAGCGTGCTGAACTCTTCAATTGCTCAACATCATGCATTGCTGTGCTAATCCATCACCTAGATAAGTGACGATGACTGCCACGTAAAAATTGATTGATTGCATTTGTTAGAAACCTGCGGTTACACTCGATTAGAATGAGATCTCATGTAATCAGTGTGGTCAGCTAAACACCCACTTAATCTTTAGAAAGGCTATACTTTTGTTCACTGAATTTTTGTAAAATTTAAGTTTTAGTCACTCAGCGACAAAAAATATATTGAGAGAGTGATAAAAATTTAAGTTTTGTAAACATTAATTTAGTAACCAAAAGTATTTTTTTTTCCCTTGATCTTTACTGTGTAGGCTCCTCGAAGTAGTACATTTTTTTTAGAGAAGATATCACAATTTTTGTAGCCCTGTTAAAATTTTTATAGTCATGGATATGTACATGACTTTCAATATATTAGCAATCCTAAAATAAAATAAAAATTAGAGAATTGTGAAAATTTTGACAGCCTCGTACATATTCAAACTGTCAAAATTTAAACTTTTCTGAAAAGATACTTCTTTTTCAACAGTCAATGGATATGCACATGAGAGTTCAAAATATGGCAAGGATTGTCAAAAAAATATAGTACCTTTGGTAATTCCATATTTGTAGCTTGATCAGTGTAGTTGTAGATAGGAGAGTGGCTGGCTTTCTCGGAGAGCAAGCTCTTTTCAGTTCAAATTATTATGGTGAGTGGCAATTAGTACAGGGTTGAAGGTGTCTTTTAGAGTGAGGAAAATTCTTAAAGACTAATATAAGGTTTTATAAATATATCCATAATCTGGCCAGATCTGATTGAAAGCAAAGGAGAATAAATTATCACGTGACACAATTCAGGATTTACCATGCATAGATTATGACAAATTCTATAGGCATTCTATATTTTACTTAGAACAGCCAATTATTT
Source organism: Iris macrosiphon (assembly GCA_036927795.1). Taxonomy (NCBI): domain Eukaryota; kingdom Viridiplantae; phylum Streptophyta; class Magnoliopsida; order Asparagales; family Iridaceae; genus Iris; species Iris macrosiphon. Next base: position 2,546,350 of record JAYESA010000018.1, on the reverse strand, counting down.
CAGGACAGTCCAGATTTTTAAATTTTTTTACTCAGGACAGTCCAATTTTTACTGAGGACAGTCCAATCATAACCCCAACCCCACCTGTCGGAGGAGGAAGAGAACGGAGGAGGCAGAGGCGGAGGAGCAGGAGGAGGAGGAGGGGGCCTCCGCTGCCGCCCGCCCCCTCCGCCGTCCCTCCGTCGCTCGCCGCCGCTCCCGGTGTTGTTGCTGCCGTCGCTGCATCTGCTACCACCACCGCCGCTTGCCTCTCCGCCCTCGCCGCCTCCCGTCTCCGCACCCCGCCGCCGCCGCCGCCGTCGTCCGCCCTTGCTACTTCTTCTTCTTCTTCTTCTTCTTCTTAGGAATGTTACTATGTTGATAGTCCTTCCAATTGGAATGACGGTCAACATTGTGACAGTTCTGGAAAAAAAAATGAACAGTTTGGAAGAATTTTTTCGATGACAGACTTGTAAATAACTTTAAAATATATTTGGACTAGCCTAAGTAAATTTTGTAGTGCCTATAGAATTTATCTAGATTATAAATAGATTAAACATGATGTCAGGATTTACTATGCATGAATTATAGATAGGTTAAACATGATGACGTATTGTATGACGGCTTGTAAATACCTTGTTGTGTATGACTCGTATACAACTAGAGAGTGCTGTGGATGTTGTTCAACAATCGAAGAAAATCCTAGAAATGGAAAAAACCATTAGGGGCTGAAAATAACTAAAGAGTATCAAAACGGTATATACCGTCAGTACGATATAGGATGTTGAGTTGTTCCAACAAGTTTGGACATTATTTTGTGTGCTCATCAAGCATGCAGGAGATATGCCGGCTGTATCCTGCTGACATGTGGTTGGCAAGGACTTGCTTGTGATCGATCAAGGAACAGTTCCGATCTGTTGGGGATGTTTCGACGATCCAGATTGTTCCTAGATCAGGGGTGGATAAAAGAGCCTATTTAAGGCCTCTCTCATGTTTTAGCTTTGTTGGATTTGAAGTTTAAAGAGACTTGCATGAAAGTTCTTAGGAGGCTATTAAGAGAATAGAGAGAGAGAGAGTGTCCATTGGAGATGACATAATGAAAGTGACGACTCTTGTGGTTACCAGAGAGAGGTATAAGACCCTGACGGTGTAGCCGAAGATTAGTGGATCTTCTATTTATTTGGTGGGAGTTGGAACAGTGGGCCCAAAAGACATGCAATGCAGCGTGCACAAAAAAAAACTCCAACCAAAATTGACAGCGGATGTAGGAATATGCTGCAGCTTAGAATAATTTTTGAGAAAAATAAGCAACAGATATTTATTTATCCAGGAAGACCATAATATGAAGGAAAGTGTATGAAACTAAATCAGAACATTTTTGTTAATTGCTCATACACTTGAGGAAATTGTCGATGGTTAAGCTTGATATCCCAGGAGCATAACTAATATAATCCAGACCCAGATTCTAAGATCAGAAACCAAAAAATTCTAAGCCACGCTAAGTATATGTAGGTTCAGATAATTGAAGTGTACTAGAAAAAGTTCCAAACTTATGTAGTGGATGCAACCTGTGTTTACATTCCTTATAATCCCAACAAAGGAAATGGCTCCCCACACCAAGAAGCACACCAGAGAACATGAAGTTAAAGATACAAAAAATTCTACTGCTACCAAAAGAAAAGGTAAGTTAAGTTACTTTTTGTGCTATTGTGGTGGGCAGCTTGCAAAAGTTTGGAATATCTTGTTATAACTGAAACCCAGCAATGACTACCTTTTACTTCATCACTATGTTGTGTGCTGTGTTGTACAGAGACGGGAAAATCGTCATCGTACCCTTATGTGTCCATACTCGTGCAACATAGATGACTACTTATTATATCTATCTCAAAGTATCCGTATCTCATATCTATATCGAGTCCGTATCCAAGGAACATAGGTTGTGTGATATGGTTGCCTTTCATAATACTAGTAACCCAAAGAAATTTTGGTCGGAAGCTTTTGACATGAACATTGTGTTATATATATCAAATTCCATATTCAACTGGCATCTAGGTGACAAGAACACTGCAAAACAATTGGTCTTGTGTCCATACCATGACGTGTCGGTCATGTATTGAGTGCAGTCACCGGAAATTAAAAGGACATAATATGAGATTTTACCAGAAATTGCAACAATAATTGAAGGAGTTAGAGAAGCTAAAGCAAAAAAAATCACAAGATGAGGATGGAATTGCAGTGGAACTATCTACTTCTGAAATTCGAAGACACTCACGAGATTCATGGATTTTATATTCATGATGTTGCTACGTGTCCTAATCGAGAATGGTTAGATATATATGAAGTTACAGAAGACACTATGTATACTGGTGCTGAGACCACTTGTAAGGTTGTTAGCACGGGGAATATCAAGATTAGAATATGGAACTATCAGGACTTTGATTTGCAGAACTGCTATAGGAGTAGGAGCAATAAAAATTTAGAAGAAAGATCATCTGGTCATGAAAGGAAAGAGAATCACACACTTGTATGTGCTTGAAGGGAATACTGTTGATATGGTATGTTGGGTGTCATATTTAAGTATAGTATAAGCACATGGGAATATCCTGAGGACATATTTGGGATGCCAGAATATGTCACAGGATATTCCATTATGAGATTATTGTCATAATGATTGAAATCATTGTATTAATGACTGTAAGGCTATATAATGCCAATGAGACAATCAATAAAATCATCAACTAATTTCAACATGGTATCAGAGCCAAGTTTCCACAAACCCTAGCCGTCACCAAGCTTCCACAAACCCACAGGAGGATTTCCTAGATCTCCTCCACCGAACTCTTCCACGCCCCCCCCCCCCTTTTTTTTCCCTCCTCTCCTCTTCTCCGCCCTTCGCAGGCCGCCCTTCGCTGTTGCTGCCCCGTCCCGCTACTGCTGCGGCTACTACTGCTGCTGCGGCTGCTGCGACTGCTGCTGCTGCGACGGCGGTTGTGACATGCGTGCTGCCGTCTCCTCTGCACCAGCACGAGGCAGCGCCTAATAGGGATGCCTAGATCTGAAAAAAAGGGGGGACATGTTCGGATCTAGGAGCGGACGATGAGGACAAGCGTGAGTCGTGGAGCGGACGTGACGTGATTGGATAAACGACGCATCGATGGAGGAGATCATCAAGAAGCTAGATTCTGCAGAGGTGGTGACGTTGATGAAGTTGTTGACGATGTCGGCTGGTGAGAACACGACACGAACGTCTCCGGAGTTGAAGCTTCCCTCCATCGATCTGAAATTAGATGGACCAGCCACCTATCTGAGTTGGTCACGACGGGTGAGAAGAACCCTCGCAGGAAAAAACATGGAGGGGTTCCTGACGGGCGAGACGACAGAGCCGGACGAGGGCTCGACAGGATGCGATGAGTGGAAGTCCACTCATATGGTGATCTACATCTGGCTTCTCAACTCCTTAGTCCAGTCTATTGCCGCCACAGTAGACGGTATTGAGATGGTGAAAGATGTGTGGGAGAAGTTGAGAAGGACCTATGATGGTGTGGGGAACAACTTACGGGTCTTCCAGATAAAGGGGGAGATTGATGACACCGTACAGGGAGAGAAGACGGTGCAGGAGTATGCCACAGAGTTGGAGCGTCTGTGGTTGGGTTATGATCACTCCTCAGATCGAGCGAGCTGCGGGGACCCTAAGTGTAAGGAGAGACAGGTGTGTCTGCAGGAAAGGACGATGAAGTTCCTCAAAGGGCTGACTGCAGCTTTCGCACAGAGGACGGCCCTACTTCTAGCCCAACCAAAGATCCCTAGCCTTGAGGAGGCTATCTCAGCCATGATCCAGGAGGAGACACGCATCAGGCTGCAAGCCGGGACAGGTGGTCCCCCCGAAGCAAAGTCAGCACTAGCGATCACTAGCTCAGGTAACAAAGGATCTAAGGGAGAGCCCTGGCAGCATAACCGGCAGTGCTACAACTGTGGGAAGATGGGTCATCATCAGTATGTTTGTACCAAACCACCTAGGGAGGGAGATTCAGGTGGTGGACGAGGACCGTTCGGCGGACGAGGATATAATGGAGGACGTGGTCGTGGTCGAGGGGATAGACGAGGCGGCCGAGGAGGTTATTGGGCAAACCTCCTGATATCAGAAGTGAACGGAGAAGCTGATGGCACATTTACTGTGGAGGACCAGGCACTGGGAGACATGAGGAGTAGAACAGAGGAGGCGTCCACCTCATTCTTTGTTAGGGGCAACGCTGCCATGTATGCCCATCCATCAGAAGGTACTGACGAATCACTTGCCCTTGCGTCTATCTCTTCCCTTAAATCATCAGACTGGATTATCGACTCGGGAGCATCTCGACATGTGACGGGGAATGCTAGTGAGTTTTCTTCCTACACTCACCTAGCATCAGCAGACAGCATTCAGACAGCTGATGGCACTTTCCAGCCAGTGGTCGGTAAGGGTACTGTTAATTGTACAGGTTCAGTAAGATTATCCAATGTTTTACATGCTGCATCCTTTCCAGTCAGTCTCTTGTCCATTAGTTCTATAATCCTCCAACTTAAATGCATTGTTTCTTTTGATATTCCTAAGGTGACCTTCCAGGAGAAAGGGACAGGACGAAGACTTGGGACTGGCACTTGGCATGAGGGACTGTAGTACCTAGATCGAGAAGGACTGGACTCAGCATTGATATCTATGGCAGAGAAGGCTGGCATGGAAGGACTGCAGCAGAGGACTGAGGATACCTTGATACTCCATCATCGGAGGATAGGACATTCTTCCTTTGATACTCTAAGTAAGTTGTATCCAGAGATTTATGCAAAAATAAATAAAGAGAAATTAGTATGTGATGCGTGCGAGTTAGAAAAACTTACTAGGAGCTCATATGTTGGCACGGGTCATAGGAGCACTTTTGCTTTTGAGGTAGTACATTCTGATGTCTGGGGTCCATGTGCTACTAACACTATGAATGGTTATAAGTACTTTGTTTCTTTCATTGAGTGTGCCTCTCGTGTTACCTGGTTATATTTGATAAAAAATAAGAGTGATGTACCTGCTTGTTTTCGGGATTTCCATAAGCATGTCCAGACTCAGTACAAAGCAGTTGTGAAGGTACTGAGGTCTGACAATGGAACAGAGTATACCAACAGGACGCTTGCAGAATACTTGTCAGCACACGGAATACAGCATCAGACCACCTGTGCATACACACCAGCACAAAATGGAGTTGCAGAAAGGAAAAACAGACACCTTCTGGAGGTCGCAAGAAGTATGATGATCGACATGAATGTCCCACAGCGTCTGTGGGGGCATGCAGTGTTGACAGCAGCTCAACTCATCAACATGATGCCCTCGAAGGTCCTCGGATGGAAGTTCCCATGTGAGGTATTGCAAGGCAATAATAGTGGGATACTCCCACTGAAGGTGTTTGGGTGTGTGTGTTTTGTGAAGGACAACAGGCCATCAGTTGGGAAACTTGACCCTAGAGCGGTCAAATGCATCTTCGTAGGCTACTCGGCGACCCAAAAGGGGTATGTGTGCTGGAGTCCAGTAGAGAAGAAGAAGTTTGTCAGTATGGATGTCCACTTTCGGGAGCATGAGCCATACTACCGTCAGGACGGAACTTCACACAACACGCCTAATACTGCCAGTATTAGGCGAGAGGGGGAGATGGAGAACTTGGTGGTAACCGATTTAGAAGTTTGGCATGGAGGCACGGAGAAGGGACAAGAAGGTGAAGGTGTTAGGCCTACGGCTCAGGGAGAGTTACTTACCTACAGCAGGAGAGAGAAGCAAACTGCAGGACCAGTACCGACAGTGCCAGTGCCAAGTCCCTTGTCTGCGTTCGTCCCAACTCCTGAGGCACCGACACCAACCTCCCTTCAGGTGATACCCCCTCCTTCACAAGATCTCCGTGAAGAAACGCATTCTTCACATCCAGTTGGTGTAGCTTCCATCGACCATTCACTGCCAGAGAAATCAGAGTCCTGACAGTGCTCATCTTTGCAACTGGTGCAAAGGTCTCGTCATAGTCGATGCCGTATGTCTGACTGTATCCTTTGGCTACTAGTCGAGCTTTGTAGCGATCAACCTGTCCATCTGGGTTCTGCTTCACGGTAAAGACCCACTTGCATCCAACTGCTCTCTTCCCCTCTGGCAGTCTCACAAGCTCCCAAGTGTGGTTCTTCTCCAGAGCTCCCAACTCCTCGTGCATGGTGATGTGGCCTCCTACTACTACTCATTCACAAGATATCATTCCTCCTACTACTACTCCTCCCACACCACTATATGTACGGAGGACCACTCGCAGCAATGCAGAAAATCCTCCAAACAGATATGGTTGGGATATTGCTCAGTTTGTTTCTTATGACCATATCCCTTCTTCTCATGGAGCATTTATAGCATCTTTGGATAGTATTACTGTACCTAACAATTGGCAGGTTGCCAAGAACGATCCAAAGTGGAAAGCGGCAATGCACGAGGAGTTGGGAGCTCTGGAGAAGAACCACACTTGGGAGCTTGTGAGACTGCCAGAGGGGAAGAGAGCAGTTGGATGCAAGTGGGTCTTTACCGTAAAGCAGAACCCAGATGGACAGGTTGATCGCTACAAAGCTCGACTAGTAGCCAAAGGATACAGTCAGACGTACGGCATCGACTATGACGAGACTTTTGCACCAGTTGCAAAGATGAGCACTGTCAGGACTCTGATTTCTCTGGCAGTGAATGGTGGATGGAAGCTACACCAACTGGATGTGAAGAATGCGTTTCTTCACGGAGATCTAGTGGAGGAGGTGTACATGGAGATACCACCAGGATTTGGCACCAATCAGACAGTAGGCAAGGTCTGCAGGTTGAAGAAGTCCCTCTATGGACTGAAGCAGTCTCCTCGAGCATGGTTTGACAGATTCAGAAGGGCGATGATAGGGATGGGATATCAGCAGATCAATGCTGATCATACTGTGTTCTTCCGTCGGAGTGGAGGCCACATCACCATGCTTGCGGTGTATGTGGACGATATGATTATCACAGGAGATGATGAGCAGGAGATCGCCCAACTCAAAGGAAAGCTTGGCAAGGAATTCGAGGTGAAGGATCTCGGCCTTCTTCGGTACTTCCTTGGGATTGAGATTGCTCGAGAAGCAGAGGGGATTGTTCTCTCTCAAAGGAAGTATGCACTGGACCTTCTCACAGAAACTGGGATGTTGGGGTGCAAACCTGCAGCGACACCAATAGATCAGAGGTTCAAGATTGATGCTGAGGCTGGAGAACCAGTTGATCGGGACAGATTCCAGAGACTGGTTGGCAAGTTGATCTATTTGAGCCACACACGTCCTGATATCTGCTTTGCAGTAAGTGTGGTGAGCCGCTACATGCATGACCCACGGAAGGGTCATATGGATGCAGTGTACCAGATTCTGAGGTACTTGAAATGTGCTCCCGGGAAGGGACTAATATTCAGGAAGAACAATCACGTGAGCATCGAGGGCTACTGTGATTCTGACTGGGCTAGTTGTGCTGATGACAGGAGGTCTACCTCGGGATATTGCATATTTGTAGGAGGTAATTTGGTCTCCTGGAGGAGTAAGAAGCAGTCTGTGGTGGCCAGATCGACAGCTGAAGCAGAGCACAGAGCTATGGCCTTGGGAGTTGCAGAGCTGCTATGGTTGAAGAATATGCTGGTGGAGCTGAAGCTGGATCAAGGAGCCAAGATGAAGCTGTGGTGTGACAATCGGTCAGCTATTAGTATCGCCAACAATCCAGTACAGCATGACAGGACCAAACACATCGAGATTGATAGATTCTTCATCAAAGAGAAGTTGGATAGAGGAATACTGGAGCTTGGCCATGTTCCAACCAGGGATCAAGTAGCAGATGGACTAACCAAGGGACTCGCCTCAGTGAGCATGATTAGAGGATGTGACAAGATGGGCTTAGTGAATATCTTTCACCCATCTTGAGGGGGAGTGTTGATATGGTATGTTGGGTGTCATATTTAAGTATAGTATAAGCACATGGGAATATCCTGAGGACATATTTGGGATGCCAGAATATGTCACAGGATATTCCATTATGAGACTATTGTCATAATGATTGAAATTATTGTATTAATGACTGTAAGGCTATATAATGCCAATGAGACGATCAATAAAATCATCAACTAATTTCAACAAATACGTTGGGAATGATACAACCGACTTTTGATGCTACTGCTTATGTTTTAGATACGAAGGAAATAACTACTCAAGGTGGAGCTACTTCACGTTTTGTTTGAGTTCGTGAGTTTAATTGTCCATTGGACTTGGACCATTTATGATCAACGAATTAAATATGATTTTTGAGACAAATAAGAGATAAGATGGAGATTGTTAAGATTCAACTCTTATTCGGAATAGGAAAAACTTTAAATCTATATTTGGGTTTATATTAAGTAATCCAATTTACTAATCCTAAAGGATTTGGATTCCTTTGGATGGTTATGTAGCTTCTAAGAATAAGGCTAATGTTTAATGTAGTTTTGGTGTGCAAGGTTTTTTAAGGTTTTGATTTATTGAGAGGAAAAAAAAATGTAGGTTTTGGGTTTAAAAAAATTAGTTGTAATTCAAAATTCTAGTGAAATAAATTATTCTTCATAAATTGATAATTAATACTATAATGGCGATACTTTTTTTTTTCACAACAACTAGATTGCCACCTTCTGCATAGGTAGGCCAGTTAAGAAAATTTCTGAACCAAAATTCCTCATTTGGTTGGGTCACAAAAATAAAATATAGCCAACAATAAGTTTTAAGAGAAAAGGTGACAATTTCCAAAAAAAAAATCCTGTCCTCAGTAATAAGAATGTAATGAAAGCCTGAAGAAAAATTAGATGAAATCCGATCCAAGTAGCAAACTGTCTATAGAGCCATGACTCCAAGCATTTTCTACATTACAACTCCGAGGGGATACAGGAACAGACTAATTATAGGCTATGTTTTACCATATCATTGAAGTGGTTATACTCAGGAATCCTCAATTCAGTAGTTTCTGTATCAAGAGTTAATGATGACAACTCATGATGCTAAAAAACTTGAGAGAAACCACTAGAAGGTGATACCCAGAATTTTATTCTCATTAATTCAATGCCTTGGAGGTATCAGAGGACAGTAAAACAAGATGCTAACAATGGTCTGTTCCTATTTGTTCAATGATATGTACTTCGCCAACAACATGATCCAATCTCAATAATCATATATGTTAACTATGCTATATTTCCGTTCTTTCTGCTTATTTACAACACTTCTGAGTGCTTATACACCCCAGAAACAAGAACAGTTCAATGTTCTGAGTATCTTAACTTCCAAGTTTGTGCAACAATATTCAAACGAGAACATTTAAGTAGGAAATTCACTAGATACAGACATCATTAGTAGCATATTCTAACAAGGCACAGCAACCAATTTGGACTTGGTAAAATACCAAATTTCAGATACAGATGAAGATTGGGCTGAGTTTGAAGTTAATCAGAGCCTAGTCCATTCGATACCAGGTCCCAGGTCGTATCTTGAGCTGATAACTACCTGAGTCAGTGAGTTTCGGATAGGAATCTAGGATATTCATGGTTGCAAGGTGGCTCAAAGTGCCAAAACTAAAAGTCTCTTATTAAAGGTGCACATTGAAAAAGGATTTTAGTATTCTCTAGATACTAGCAACGGGGAAGGGAGGCCCTTGTTGTCAAACCCGAAACTTGGGTTAAAATCTCTTACCCTGGATTTTACCCATTTGCAAAACGACTTCACAGCTATAAACCATAGTTTGCAGTATCGACCGATATCAATACGGTTTGGTATGTCCCGATCCGACACTGATACCGACATTGAAATCTTTTTCAGTCAATTCGGCAAAAAAATTGAATGAAAAAGACCAATTAACAATGGTGTAAAAGCATTGTAAGGTTTTAAAAGCATGTAAAAGAATAAAACTTATCATCGCAGGTAAACCAATTGGCAAGAGTGACTACTATTTCATTCAATTTCAAAACTACTAAAAACAACACAAAAAATACTTGAAATTATGCCTAAGTGTACATTTTTTTCTTATTTAATAAATTTTTTATTAATAGTTATTTGATTTCCGATACTAAAAAATTCGATACTCCGTTCTGAAATCGCTGATATTGCCGAACCCAATACTCATAGGAAGGATCCGATACCGATTCCGACACAGTGAACCTTTATAAACTACAAATCTGCAGCTAAGAGAATATTTCTAACTATTGGGTTCACACTGTCCCCTAAACCAGGGACGGCCCAGAGCAGGGGCAGACAGGACTTGGACCCGGCGCCCCAACGCCCAAGGAGCCTCAAATTTTTTTAGAGTTAGTAGTATTAGTATAATGCCCTAAGTAAAAAACACAACAAATTCTTTTCTCCAACCCCAGGACCCTGACTCCAACCGCCCGAAGCTCTTCGGGAGAAAAGAAAATCTTTCGCTTCGCTTCGATTCCTCTTCCATTTCAGAGGAATTTTTTTTCCCCTCGTTTCCGATTCCAATGGCCAACGGTAAGTTTCTTTACAAAATTGTTCATTTTAATTCTCTCTTTCTTCTTTCTTTTGCTTATAATTGAACCACAAATTCCTAATTTTCTTCAATTTCTTCTCCTAGACTCATTTACATGGACTCGGCGATGTCAGACAACGCGAAGAAGGCCATGGAGGAACTCTCTCTGGCCTCTGCTTGAGCCTTCAGCCTTGACCGGTTTAACTTGATCCTCCTAAGTCTTGTATCTTGTATGTTACTATCTTTTATTTGAGTCTTGAGATATTGACATATTGTTCTTGAAATTATCATGAGATCTAAGTTAACTGGTTACAACTCTTCTAGCGACCTAGGCATGGCCGCATGTGTTTAGGATTTCAAATTTGTAAAGACTCTAAATTTTGCAAAGCCCACAAAATTTGCAAGAGTTCTTTAGATTTTACAAAGATTATTGTACACGATTTCAAAATTTTACAAAGATCTGTTATATTTCATAAAGTTCCTAAAATTCGAAAAATTCCACACAGTAGTATGTTTCCAAGTGTTTTATTGCCTTAGATATAATAGTTTATTTTTTGTGTTTGGTTTTGATATTTTGGCTGTTAAATTCATAGTATAGTAGTATGTTTCCAAGTATTTTATTGCATTTTTCACCCCAACAGAATGTTTTTGACAGAAACCAAGCTATGATCTACAAATAAAATTGCATAGAAAACAATTCAGAGCTTCAGGAACTTAAAACTTTTTATTCTATGACTGATATACCAAGGGTCATAATCAATATATACAAGCTTATATATCTAAAGAGTTAGGGAGAGAAATTTAACATTTTCAACCCCTGAAACATTTACCTATTTTGGTGTCATATTTTCGCTTACAATATGTCAATGTCTAGAACTTCATAGAAACTTATTCCCATGAAAGCAAAAAGAAAAAGAAAAAGAAAAAGAAAAAACAAAGGTACAACAATCTTTACTGCTAATGAGTATAGTTTAGTGTTAATTAAGTTTTGAGAAAATAGGTTTGAGTGCCAGTATCAAACTCCATCATTTGTGCTTAATATTATTATGATATGAACTAGATCAATAGGTTGAGTGCCAGTTTCATCTATTAGACTATTACTAGAAAACGATACATGCATGCTAATGAGTATAGTTTTTCTCACCTTTTCTTGACATCTTTTCAAAGAAATTACAACATTTTAAGTAGTTTGTTTAATTGTTTCACAATTTCTGTACCTGCATGCTATCCATGTGCCATAGGGATAATCTGAATTCTGAAACTGATTCATGTACATTCTATAATTGATGAGTTTATTAGAATCAAGTCGTAATTTATAATGCAAGTTTTACATTTACATTCTACAGTTTATTTAGAAGTTCACTGGATTATTGGAAGTTTCAAATTGGAAGATTGCTCTATGAATTGCCAAATTGGAAGCTTGGAATTGAAGAATCAAAACTGAGAATTCAGGTTTTGTTGTTCCTTGCTCCATATTATCATTTACTTCTTCTTTGAACTGCTTTATTTGCTTAGTTTAGAATGTTTCCTAGGAAGCAGCCCTCTGGTTGTTCGAAAAGGAAAAAAAAAAAAAAAAAAAATGGAAGAGATTGCTCTTTCTCTAAGAGGATCTCTAAATAAATACTTTTGCAAAAATCATGTTTCAGAAGAAAATCTAAATCAAACCAATGAGTCTACACCAATGAGTCTACTGAGCAATTGGTTAATTTGATTGAAGTGGTGGAAAATGAGAATGTTGTCAATGATGTAGGAGAAAATGAAAATTATACATATATTCATAATTCACCAGAACATATAGAGAAAAATAAAAATGTAGGAGAACATGAGCATGATACTACTGAAAACATATTGAATATGTATGATCCAGGAGTTTGGGATAATATTGATGATAAATTGAGAGATTTACTTGTAGAAAAAGGCCCTATTAGAGAAGAGAATTAAAATTTCCTTTGGATGAACACTCTAGGCATTTTTCTGCAACTTATTATAAAAGAGGGTTAAATAATGGGCAGACTTATGATCGAAATTGGCTAGTCTACTCAAAGTTGAAGGATAAGGTGTTCTGCCTTTGTTGTAAGTTATTCAAAGTAATGCATTCTAGAAGTCATCTAGCAGGAGAAGGAATTAATGATTGGAAACATCTTGGTGAGAAACTTACACAACATGAAAGGAGTAGAGAACACGTTCTTAATTTTATTGCATGGGTTGAGTTAAGAGAGAGATTGCACACAAATGAAATAATCGATAAACAAATGCAAGAGCTAATTAAAAAAGATAAAGAACATTGGAGATAAGTATTGTTTAGACTAGTTGCTATTGTGAAGTATCTTGTTGTACATAATTTAGCATTTCGTGGAACACATGAAAAAGTTTATCAAAATTATAATGGCAACTTTTTGGGTTTGGTTGAAATGATTGCAGAGCTTGATCCGGTAATGGAAACATATTTTCGACTCATTGAAGGTAAACAAATCCATTGTCACTATCTTAGTCATAAAATTCAAAATGAGTTGATAGCAAATGCGGGATCAAAAGTGAAGAGCGCAATCATTGAAAAAATAAAAGAATCTAAATACATTTCAGTAATTATTGACTGTACTCCTGAGGCAAGTAAAATTGAACAAATGACTTTGATTTTGAGATGTGTAGATGTGTCAAGTACACCAGTAAAAGTAGAAAAATATTTTTTAGAATTTTTGGTTGTGGAAGAAACAACTGGACTAGGACTTTCAAATTTAATGCTAGATGCCAAAAAGTCTCTTGATCGTGACATTAATAATGTGAGGGGACAAGGTTATGATAATGGATCTAATATGAAAGAAAAAAATTATTGTCTGCAAAGAAGATTACTTGACATTAATCCTAGAGCCTTTTACATGTCTTGTGGTTGTCATTCTCTTAATTTAATTCTTTGTGATATGGCCACATCGTGTATTAAATCAAAATCTATTTTTGGAGCTTGTCGATGCTTATATACTATCTTTTCCAATTCTACAAAATGATGGTTGTTTTACATGATTATGTAGATGGTTTAACTTTGAAATCATTATCTACTACACGCTAGAAAAGTCATGTAGAAAGTGTGAAAGCGATAAAAACTCAAGTTTCTGAAATTAGAGAAGCACTAAGAAAATTAGCAGAGTTAGTGATGATGTTGAACTGAGTAGGAATGCTGATATTTTAGCTAATAAAGAGCTTTCCAGTTTCGATTTTATCTTGAGCTTGATTATTTGGTATGAAATTCTTGTAAAGATTAACATGGTTAGTGTAGTGCCCCGCTCCGCGTAGGCACTATGTACAAGTGATATCGTCTTGCTTGCTCGAACGAAAGTCTTCTCGGAGAGTTTCCGACCGATTGATCAATGTGAGTGGGCAGAACTGCATTCTTTGATTCTTGCACGACTTAATAATGAATCTGAGTTTTTGAATGCTTGTTGCTTAAGAAGATTGTTTCATAAGAAGAATGATAGAACCGATTCAGCATGCTAATAAGAGAACTCACATAGCTTGTCATTAAAATGCATCTGCTTGCTTGCCTAACTAGAAAACTGAGAATGCTTGTCTGAAATGAGATAGAACCATTGCTTTGCATAAGAAGAGTATTAGAATGTTGCATGCTTAGTTACACCGACACAGCTATCAAACGAACCCTTGCTATGCTAAAAAGATAAGTAAATGAATTGCTTGAGTAAGTCCCTTTGAATATGCAAAGAAAGAGATAGATATTGCATATTAGATATGAAATCAATCGTGCTTGCCATTATATGTTCTGCTTGTTTGTTTTGCTATATCGAACTGCTAAAGTCTTTGATTCGTATAAGCATAGACTAATAACGCGTCCAGATGTTCCGGTCCTTCGGGATCTAGGGGGTGCTATTAGATATGTAAAAAGATGTGTTTGCTTGAATAAATGAAAAGAGAAGAGTCTAATAGTCCGTCCTGATGTTCCGTTCCTTCGGGTTCTAGGGGGGTGTGGCTATTAGATTGTTAGATGCTTGTGAATGTGAATGTGAATGCATATTGATAGAATGTTGCTTGTCATGCATTGGTCTCGGACAACTTGTGCACAAGATAATAGTCTCTCGATCGGTTCCTGGGGCACTGGGATTCGGTCGGTCCGGAAGGGATTGTGAGAGTACCCTGATGTTCCATTCCGAAAGGATCTAGGGGGTGTTGTTGTCCATCAATGGGGCAACTCATAGACCGTCATATAGATATGACGCATGCTAGGTTTACCTTCTTGCATATCTATCAATTGATGACATAAAAAGATTGATTCATATGTTTATCCATATATGCATATTGTGGCTAACTTGTGTCTGCTGCAGGGATAACTGTTGGCTATGGGGTAAGAAATACAAGTGTATACATATAGCTTGCTCGTTCATTTTGTCTGCATCGTAAAGTTTATCTGTTAGTGCTTCATGCATTCGCATCGGTCGGACAATGACTATTAGTGCAGAGCTGAACCTTGGTCACAGCTGCTAATAGGATCAGAATGTGAGTCATTAGTTAGCTGGATTACCGCTACCGATCCTGAGTTTCTCGGGGACCGAAATCATATAGCCAGTCCTTCTTGTGTGCTTGAAATATGATAGTCCACTAAATGCTTGTTTTGCTTTGAAGTGATCAGTCCACTATAAGAACTTTGCCCCAAAGAGTTAGATTTCGATGCACAATACATGCTGCGCACTGCACGATAGAACAATGTCCCGATCGTATGTTATTGTTGAATATACAAAACTGTTTCCAACTATGTTTTCAAAAGATGTAATCTGACTATAGTCCTGAGCTGCATGAAATGAACTTAGGTAAAAGTAACAAGATTACTAGTAATGTAATATTTTGCCACATGCTTACTTAGTGTGAGTTTCAGGGGGTGTAGCTTCTGTTAAGTTGTTTTAGAGTCACCAGTACTTATAAAAGTGCTGACCCACTAACAGTTTGCTTGTTCTCAGGTGCTTGATCGTCCGAGAAAGCGATAGCCGTGCCTCATCCCAAGGAACCGAATATCTGGAGTCGATGCCTTGAGCCGTATCGAGTTTGTGCTGCTTTTATATAGAGGGACATAATGTATGGAACGGTGTCATTGTAATCGAGAGAATGAGTGCTTGAGCGATCTGTAACCTCGGTCATGCGTCGTTTGTAACACTTTCGATTATCAATAAAGAGCTTGTGTTCTTTACTTTTCTGCATTATATGTATGTCGTTGCTTCAGTATTGAATAGCTTACTTGTCCTTGTTCAAAGCTTTGGTCTTGTGCAAGCGCACTTTAGGCTTGCATGGCATCAGGCCCAAAGCGAGGACGAACAGCCCTGCGGGACCGGGACGTGATAGTTAGTAAGACATTACAATATGAAGACATGAGTATTGATATTACTGTAACATGTTTGGAAGGATTTGTAATTTTTTGAGAATTATAGGGAAGCTGGGTTTAATTCTGCCATGGTTGAGGCGAAAGAGAGCATTTAAAATGGAAATTGAGCCTCTTTTTCGTGTTAAGCGTCATGCTTGGAGAAAAAGATATTTTGATGAAATTTCTAATACCGAAAGAGAAAAACAATTAGTTGAAGAATCATTTAGAACAGATTATTTTCTTGTGATAGTGATATTGCTATTTTTGAATTAAGAGAGAGATTTGAGTAATTACATATTCTATAGTCTATTTTTGGGTTTATATCTGATGCAACGAAGTTAAAATCCTTGAATGATGATGAATTAAAATATTCTTGTGGGAACCTTTATCTTGCTTTGAAAAATGATGATATTTCTGATTTTAATTTAGAGAATTTATATTCAGAGATGCAAATATTACAAGTCATTTTACCTAGTGAATCATATGATACAGACAAGCCATGGACATCAATTAGAATTTTAGAGTATTTAAAACGTATGGATATTTTTCCAAATGCGATGATTGCATATAGAATTTTGTTGATTTTACCTGTGATTGTGGCCTCTGCAGAAAAAAATTTCTCTAAATTAAAGTTATTAAAATCTTACTTGCGTGCCACTATGACTCAATATAGGCTAAATGTATTAGCAATTATGTGTATTGAAAAAGATAAGTTGGAAACCATTGAATATGTATACAACATTAATGATTTTGCTTCTCAAAATTGAAGGAAACATTTTTTTAGATGATACTTTGTGGCTAAGTTCTTGTTTGTTTGTTTTCTTTTGCAGATGTGGGTCCTCATTTTGGCGTGTCAAGACATTGGTGCTGCTCTACAAAGTCATTATTAGATTTCTTGTGTTTAGGAGTTTTTGTTGATTTTGTAGAACATTATCATGATATTTTGTTTAAATGTGATCAAGATGCTTGTACTTAAATTGTTTGGGTACTCTTTCCTCGAGGGAAGCGAGGTTTTAAAAAGATCCTAAATGTAATACGTTCATGATAATGAGATATTAAATCTTTCCAAAAAAATTTGATACTTTATTTTTAATGTATTTTTTGAATAAGGGGGCATCATTTCAGATTTCGCTCTGGACATTAAAATGTTCCGGGTCGGCCCTGCCCTAAACTATAAGCATAACACAAAGACCCATCACTAACATACATGGTACGTGAGACAGGTACATTTCACTATAAATTAGAAAAGTGCAACAAAGTCTTCTAAAGATTAAGAAAATCAAAACAAGGGTCCACAAATCTAGCTAGTGTTATGGACTTTCATTAGGCATGCCCCCCTAGCTAATTGCCTCCAGGAGGGGCACAAGCATCTCATTGTCCAGAAATGCCAAACATCTAATGCAACCAAGGGTATTAAGAACGAGTCTTATGGGTAATATTTGCATTCAAAGTCTTTTCTCCTTGTGATAGTGTCACGGAACCTCTACCTTTGTATAATTCAACACATAAACTGTTGAGAGTATCAAAGGATTTTTTAGTCTCACATAGAGTAGAGTAGAGTAGAGTAGAGAGAGGGGTTAACCTCTCATATATATATTTAGCTCCGCATCAATAATAAACAAGCAAAGTATTCTACTAAATTTCTATTTGGTATCAGAGCCAACCCTCTTCCTTTCCCAAACCCTAACCCACTCCACAACCTCTCCCCTTCCTCCACGCCGACCCCCGCCCCCTCTCCATTGTTGCCAGCACAATATTTTATCATCTTCTTCTTCTTCTCTTCTGCGAGTTGTAACTTGGTTCTGTCCGTATGCAACTGCGATTGCAAGGAAGAAAGAGAAGTTTAATTTTTCTGATTATCGTTTTTTTTGTAGCAGCAAATTGTAATCGAAATATTAATTATATAGTTGCTAGTTGGATCGAGGTATATCAGTGAGAGAACTTTTGTGTGAACTCCTGATCTCGACTACAACTGTCGGTTCTTCCCCCTCCTTCTCGTCAGGCCATGCGGCCTCGGGTCGAAGCCGTGCACGGGACATGAGCAGCGGCTCTCAGGGACACTGATGCCTCTGAAGGAGGAACAATAGACGTGGAGAGGACGACAATCAAAGGTGGAGACGATCTAGATCTGCCACTGTCTTGCTGATGGAAGAGGACAAGAAGAAGATGATAGAGACGATCTGTGACAAGTTGACGGCCCAAGAGATGAAGGCTTTGGTGGACGATCTCTTCTCCAGGAGGCTGACCAAGACTAGCTCCCATGTTGCACATGCAGATATGGATCATTCACCATACAAAATAGAAAAGTTGGAGAAACTGGAGATAAAATTGAAGGGTACTTCCAACTACTTGAAGTGATCGCGTCAGGCGATGCGGACTCTGAAGGCAAGAGGCTTGGTGGGCTATGTGAATGGCCAAACCAAGGCACCTGAAGATCACTCCTCACGGGAGTTTGCTGTGTGAAAAATCGTCAACAATATTGTTGCTGGATGGTTGACAGCCTCATTGACCGACCAAGTGTCGGACAACATGGAAGCAATGGAGGGTGCTGGTGACATTTGGATGACGCTGAGAGACGTATTCAGGGTCGGAAATGTAATGTCCCGTCCCCCCTATTCGGGGAGCGCGGCCAAGAAATACTTGGTACCGTTCGTTCGGGACAGATTGAATCAAGATCATTTCCTCGTTATGGATTGGTTTTTTCGGAATCAGATCCCATATTCAACGGATCGTGCCTCAAGGAAGGACTCAACGACAAAGTCGAGAGGGGCCCTTCCGTTGCGCTGGTTTCCTTGCCCGTTTTCGTTGCCGCTTGGTTGCCTTCTTGTTGGTTTTATGACTTGCGTTTTCTTGAACGGTTTCGATGGATTTCATTGCTTTCGTTTTTAGGATTTCGCATATCGTATCGAACCTTGGAGACCGAAGCAGGAGATATTGATCAAAGCTATTGGTGCGTGCAGGTAAACGGATAGGCGACGCGCTAGCGGAGTCTTGAAGATCTCTCCTTTTCTCTTCTAGTGAGTGGCTTTATTTCGATTAGCTCCCTTCTTCCAAGTCTTCGTTCTAAATAAATTGACTCATTCGTGCATCCCGATCAAACGATACCAAAACATTAAGATTGAGTCAGAATAAAGAAGAAGTAGACTTGAAACATTAATAATGCTTGTCATACAGAAATGCGAACGATCACAGTAAGGCTTGCATGTCCGTTGCATATATATATATATATATATATATATATAGCCATCTTGTGTCAGATATAGTTAGAACTCATTTAGCTATAACTGTTCATGCATGGTGCAAAATGGGTGAAATGTGATCATTATGCAAGTAGCTTAGACTACGGGAAACACATGAAGGTATTTACTTATATTGCTTGAATATGTGTCTCAATTGGTAACTTAGTTTGTTGTGGAATCATGGTCTTGGACAACTTGTATACAAGGGATATCGTTCTACGACCGGTCGCCGGGGCACTGGGACCGCTTCGTCCCGGGTAGAACAATTTGTTAGTGTAGTCCTAGCATTGGATGGGTCCATGCGTCCGCTAAGGGCTAGCTACCCGAGGCGAAATGGCAGCCGATCCATCCCTAGTCCAACCAAGTGATTTGTTATGTATATTTAAACTGTGCAGACTAACTATGTCTTCGTGGCAGGGAAGGTCATGGTAAGTTTTGTACAGGTGGCTCAGACGGTACAGGTAAAGTCACCGAGCGGTGGCACATTTGGTTATGTCATTTTACTCTATCTTATATAAAGAATTAAAGTAAGGCAAGATAGAAAGATCGCATAATAATAAATGTTGCATGCTCATATGAACTCGTTGTAGATTTTGGTAAAGTTGGGTTAGCTCGCCCTCACCGGTACTCTTTGAAGTACTGACTCTCGTTGCAGCAGGTTCCCCGAGCCAAGGCGACGCGGCGAGGAGCTGAAGCTTTCTCCAACCCCTTCCTGAATCAAGACGCATTCGTGTCGTGACTTTTGGTGCTCCAGTACATAAGCAGAAAGGAGCTCGCTCTCACTTTTGGAAGCCACAAGACGATGGTGCTGACTCGCACCCAAGGTATTTTGTGTTTTGAATTCTAGTAAAGGATGTAATATATGGATCGGCTATCTCATTTTGCCTCTAAGTTGTAAGCCCGTGAGACATCTTTACTACTTTGGGTCAAGGGTCTGTAAACAGATGTTCATTATCAATAAAGAAAACTTCTCTATGCCTCAAATGTGTGTTATTTTATTTGCGTACTCTGTTGTATATGTTCTAAAGATTATCTTTATGCCTAGGCCTTGTGCATGCGCGCCCTACGCGTGCACGACATCACATCCGGGGGACGATTATCGATTGGGCAAAATCGGGACGTGACATATTGGTATCAGAGCATAGCTTCAGACCCTTTGATCTCGTGTCAAGAAGTTTTCTAAAAAATGACCATGTCCCTCCCAGTTGAACCCTTGAATTCGCTTGGCCAAAATAAGATGCGTTCCATACAATGAGTCCATAATATACTTTGAGACTGATAAAAGCTGCTTTTTTTTGAAGAAACGACCTCCGAGCCGGGTGCACAAGTGCAGATGGTGGCGCAAGTGCAAGGGAGTAGTTCCGGCACGTCAGGCAGCTCAGGAAGTCCGGCTGCCGCGCCCTCTGTTGATCCGTTCGAACGAATGATGCGTTTGATGGAAACCCAACAGAGACGAGCCGAACTATGACAGAGTCAATTCGAGTCTCGAATTGAGGCCCAATTTCTGGCGCAACGAACTCAGGCCAAAATACAGCAGAAGCAAATGGATACCTTGCAAACGATTGTGACGACGCTAGTCGCCAGTAACCATTCTGCATCCGCGGCCGTCGTGGCAGCGCCAGTTGTAGCTGATATTGCGGGACCTCAGGACTCTCCAGAACCTCCGCTTTCATATGATAAGGGCCCTATCCTGCAGATATCAGAGTTCAAAAAGATGTGTCATGCTACCTTCAAGGGGACTGAGGATCCCTCCGTGGCGTTGGATTGGCTGGTTGAATTGGAAGACCACTTCGAAGTACTTCGCATGGACGAAATCAAGAGAGTAGCTTGCGCCCAACTTCAGCTCCGTTTAAATGCACATGATTGGTGGGATGTGCATAAGCAAGCCTTATTGAGCGAAGGTGGCGGGACGACTATCTCTTGGTCCGTGTTCCGCAAGGCCTTCGAGGAGGAGTACCTTCCACCCGCCGTCCGCCGCGAGAAAGAAGACAAATTTACACATCTACAGCAGGGCGACATGACAATACGACAGTACGCCTCAGAATTCAACAGGCTTGCAAAGTTTGCTAAGTCTCACCTCTATGATGCTAAAACTCGTGCACGAAGATTTGAGATAGGACTGCGACCTTCAATTCGTGCTCATGTTATTGTCCCCCAGTACCGAACCATAAGGGAATCTCTAAACCATGCCCTCTCCCTCGAATCGCAGTACCCCCCAGTTCGCACCGGCGTTGTGCAAAATATCAATCACAAGCGTCCTAGCAACTCAGGGGGTAACAATGCGCCCAAGCGCTCCAACAACGACGGTAACCAGGGTGCAAATCAGGGGAAAGGTGGCGAGCTCGTTTGTCACCGATGTAATCGTACTGGACACATCGCTCGAAACTGCTGAGTATTTAAAGGATCATGCTTTAAGTGCGGTCGTCAGGGGCATATGGCAGCGAACTGTCGGGCAGGTGGACCTAACCAGCAGCAACAACAAAACCGTGCGCCTTAGGACCAGGGGCAAGTACTTCGAGCGAATTAGACGGCACCGCAGAACGCTCAAGGCCGAGTCTATGCTTTGACTCGGGATGAGGCACTCGCATCAAACACGACGGTGTCAGGTATATTACTCTTCAATGATGTACCTGCTCTAGTATTGTTTGATTCTGGTGCAACACATAGTTTCATTGTGGCGGATTTTGCCGTCGAAAACACATTCCCTATGACACCATTAGGCCTAAGGCTTAGCGTCAGTACCCCATCAGGCACGAGTTTGCCTACCGATTCAGTTTATCGTGGCGGCTGCATTTGCATCGGAGGAAGGAAATTGTCACTTGATGCGATAGTTCTAGACATAGGGGATTACGACATCATTCTGGGAATGGATTGGCTTGGCGCTTGCTCAGCTACTATCGATTGTGCGGAGAAGAAAGTCGTGTTTCGTCTTCCTGGCGAGATCGAGTTTTGCTATTCGTGCAGTCCGCAGTCGAAAGCGTCGAATGCCTGCATGGTAATCTCAGCAATGTCTGCTCGACGGATGATTCACTATGGTTGTGTAGGGTACTTGGCGTCCGTTCGAGACACTCGGCAAGATTGCGCAAACGTTGAGTCCATTTTCGTTGTGACGGATTTTCCTGATGTGTTTCCAGACGAATTGCCCGGTATGCCGCCATATCGAGAGATAGAGTTCACTATTGACACATTTCCAGAAACTCGACCAATTTCCAAAACTTCGTATCGAATGGCACCAGCGGAGTTGAAGGAGTTAAGGATACAATTGCAAGAGTTGCTAGATCGTGGATACATCCGCCCGAGTGTATCTCCATGGGGTGCGTCTGTGTTGTTTGTTAAGAAAAAGGATGGCTCGATGCATCTCTGCATCGACTATCGGAAATTGAACAAGGCTACTGTCCAAAATAAGTACCCCCTCCCCATAATAGACGATCTCTTTGATCAATTACAAGCTGCAACAGTCTTCTCAAAAATTGATCTCCGCTCGGGTTACCATCAGCTCAAGATTAAGCCGGACGATGTGCCAAAGTCAGCCTTTCGCACTCGCTACGGCCACTATCAGTTTTTTGTAATGCCGTTCGGTTTGACCAATGCCCCTGCCGCCTTTATGGATTTAATGAACAGTGTGTTCCGGCCGTACCTCGATAGATTTGTAGTAGTGTTCATCGATGATATCTTGGTGTATTCGAAGAGTGGGGCGGAGCATGCAGAGCACTTGCGGACCGTGCTACAAACCCTTTGGGACAACAAGTTATATGCGAAACTGAGTAAGTGCGAATTCTGGCTGAGCAGTGTATCTTTCCTTGGGCACATCATTTCTGTGGGAGGCATTTCAGTCGATCCAAAGAAGGTGGAGGCCATCGTCGAGTGGAAGCGACCTGCATCCGTTAGTGAAATTCGAAGCTTTCTCGGGTTAGCGGGCTACTACAGACGGTTCGTAAAGGACTTTTCCAAACTAGCATCACCTCTGACTCGTCTCACACAGAAGGGAGTCGCATTTGAGTGGTCCGCCGACTGCGAAACTTTGTTTCAAGAGTTAAAGCATCGCCTCACCTCTGCCCCGTTACTTGCACTACCAGACGAGACCTCGGGATTCCAAATCTTCAGCGACGCGTCAGGGCAGGACTTAGGGTGTGTACTTATGCAACAAGACAGAGTGATAGCTTATGCATCCAGACAGCTGAAAAAGCACAAAAAATTTTATCCTACGCATGATCTGGAACTGGCAGCAATTGTGTTCGGGTTGAAGTTGTGGCGACACTACCTTTATAGAGTGCCTTGCCGAATTTATACCGATCACAAGAGTTTAGTACTTATTCACCCAGACGGATCTGAACCTACGATAGCGGCGTTGGCTAGAATTGATAAAGGATTACGACTTGACCATAGACTACACACCTGGTAAGAAAAATGTGGTAGCAAATGCGTTGAGTCGGGTCTTTGCGGGATCCCTGTCCGTTGATAGCAGGTTACAAAGGGACTTAGAAGAGTTGGGAATTGAACTTCGAATCCGATATCGCGGCGTGCGGGTTGCTCAGATGCGATTTGTACCTAACCTGATAGAGAGAGAGTCACATCTACTCAGAGGGACAACCCATTCCTCCGGAAAATGCAGGAGCAGATTCTAGCAGAGAAGGCAAAAGACTTTGCAGTAGATAAAAATGGGGTGTTGCGAGTGAAGGGAAGGCTATGCGTCCCCAACGACTCAGAACTCAGAAAGGAGATCCTTGCGGAAGCTCACTATGCAGCCTATACAATCCATCCCGGGAGCACGAAAATGTATAAAGACCTTCGCACTATCTTCTGGTGGCACGACATGAAGAAAGATGTTGCGCTCTTTGCGTCGAAATGCATAATATGTCTGAGGGTGAAAGTAGAGCATCAGAGGCCGGGCGAAGAAATGCAGAATCTTGCTATCCCTGAATGGAAGTGGGAGCACATAAGCATGGACTTCATTGTTGGCCTGCCGAGGACGCAACGGGGGGAACGACGCAATTTGGGTCATCGTCGACCTGTTAACCAAGTCTGCACACTTTATTGCCATTAAAAGTACTTGGAGCGCCGATCGCCTTGCCCAGACCTACCTTGATGAGATAGTCCGGTTGCACGGAGTGCCAGTTTCCATAGTATCAGATCGGGACGGACGATTCGTCTCACATTTCTGAGAAAGCCTTCAGTCATCGATGGGGACCAAGTTGAAGTTCAGCTCAGCCTACCATCCTCAAACAGACGGCCAAACAGAACGGATGAATCAGGTACTAGAAGACATGTTGCGCCTCTGTGTAATCGATTCGAAGTCAAGTTGGAACGTCTACCTACCGCTGGCCGAATTTGCATACAACAACAGTTATCAGTCTAGCATCCAAATGGCTCCGTATGATGCTCTGTATGGGCGGAAGTATAGGTCACCAATCTGCTGGGATGAAGTTGGAGAGAGGCAAATCCTTGGGCCGAAACTGGTTGAACAAACAATCCAAAAGGTTCGGCTGATTCGAGAACAATTAAAAGTAGCACAAAGCCGGCAGAAGCGTTATGCCGATATTCGTCGTCGCCCCCTTGAGTTCCAAGAGGATGACCATGTGTTTCTAAAAGTCTCGCCCATGCGTGGAGTTACGAGATTCGGGGTAAAAGGAAAGTTAAGTCCGAGATTTGTTGGCTCGTTCGAAATTCTCAAATGAGTCACTTCGGTTGCCTATCAAATTGCATTGCCGCCAGCCCTATCAGATGTGCACGATATTTTTCATGTGTCTCAGCTTAGAAAGTATGTGCATGACCCGAACCGTGTGGTAGACTTTGGTCAGTTAGATCTGCAAGCGGACTTGTCGTACGTTGAAGAGCCCGTTCAGATCTTGGAGCATATGGAAAAGCAGTTACGGAATCGGACAGTATCGCTAGTGCGTGTTCTTTGGCGAAACCACGCGGTCGAAGAATCGACGTGGGAACTCGAATCCGATATGAGGGAAAGGTTTCCCTCATTATTCCTTAGGGGTAGGTTCTATTCCTAAGTTTCGGGACGAAACTTTCTATTAGATGGTTATGATGAAATGCCCCGTTCCCACTATTCGGGGAGCGCGGCCAAGAAATACTTGGTACCGTTCGTTCGGGACAGATTGAATCAAGATCCTTTTCTCATTATGGATTGGTTTCTTCGGAATCAGGTCCCATATTCAACGGATCGTGCATCAAGGAAGGACTCGGCGGCAGAGTCGAGAGGACCCCTTCCGTTGCGCTGGTTTCCTTGCCCGTTTTCGTTGCCGCTTGGTTGCCTTCTTGTTGGTTTCATGACTTGCGTTTTCTTGAACGATTTCGATGGATTTTATTGCTTTCGTTCTTAGGATTTCGCATATCGTATCGAACCTTGGAGACCGAAGCAGGAGATATTGATCAAAGCTGTTGGTGCGTGCAGGTGAACGGATAGGCGACGTGCTAGCGGAGTCTTGAAGATCTCTCCTTCTCTCTTCTAGTTCACCAACTTGTGAGTAGCTTTATTTCGATTAGCTCCCTTCTTCTAGGTCTTCGTTCTAAATAAATTGACTCATTCGTGCATCCCGATCAAACGATACCAAAACATTAAGATTGAGTCAGAATAAAGAAGAAGTAGACTTAAAACATTAATAATGCTTGTCATACAGAAACGCGAACGATCACAGTAAGGCTTGCATGTCCGTTGCATATATATATATATATATATATATATATATATATATATATAGTCATCTTGTGTCAGATGTAGTTAGAACTCATTTAGCTATAACTGTTCATGCATGGTGCATAAGGGGTGAAATGTGATCATTATGCAAGTAGCTTAGACTACGAGAAACACATGAAGTTATTTACTTATATTGCTTGAATATGTGTCTCAATTGGTAACTTAGTTAGTTGTGGAATCATGGTCTTGGACAACTTGTATATACAAGGGATATCGTTCTACGAACGGTCGCCGGGGCACTGGGACCGCTTCGCCCCGGGTAGATCAATTTGCTAGTGTAGTCCTAGCATTGGATGGGTCCGTGCATCCGCTAAGGGCTAGCTACCCGAGGCGGAATGGCAGCCGACCCATCCCTAGTCCAACCAAGTGATTTGTTATGTATATTTAAACTATGCAGACTAACTATGTCTTCGTGGCAGGGAAGGTCATGGTAAGTTTTGTACGGGTGGCTCAGACGGTACAGGTAAAGTCACTGAGCGGTGGCACATTTGGTTATGTCATTTTACTCTATCTTATATAAAGAATTAAAGTAAGGCAAGATAGAAAGATCATATAATAATAAATGTTGCATGCTCATATGAACTCGTTGTAGATTTTGATAAAGTTGGTTAGCTCGCCCTCACCGGTACTCTTTGAAGTACTGACCCTCGTTGCAGCAGGTTCCCCGATCCAAGGCGACGCGGCGAGGAGCTGAAGCTTTCTCCAACCCCTTCCTGAATCAAGACGCATTCGTGTCGTGACTTTTGGTGCTCCAGTACATAAGCAGAAAGGAGCTCGCTCTCACTTTTGGAAGCCACAAGACGATGGTGCTGACTCGCACCCAAGGTATTTTATGTTTTGAATTCTAGTAAAGGATGTAATATATGGATCGGCTATCTCATTTTGCCTCTAAGTTGTAAGCCCGTGCGGCATCTTTACTACTTTGGGTCAAGAGTCTGTAAATAGATTTTCATTATCAATAAAAAAAACTTTTCTATGCCTCAAATGTGTGTTATTTTATTTGCGTACTCTGTTGCATATGTTCTAAAGATTATCTTTATGCCTAAGCCTTGTGCACGCGCGTCCTACGCGTGCAAGGCATCACGCTCGGGGGACGATTATCGATTGGGAAAAATTGGGGCATGACATGAAAACCCTATGAGGGTCTTTCAACTACAAAATGAACTTGATAAGGTGGTCCAATAAGATCACACAATCTCTGAGTATGTGGCTCTGCTGAAGAAGTATTGGTCAGATCTCGACTACTATGATCCCATTGGCGTGGAGGATGAGCAAGTAGAACCTGCATTTGCGAAATATTATAAGAAGTTCATGGAGTATGTTTCGCGACAGAGGATGATGAAGTTCCTGAAGGGGCTTAACCCAGCATTCGAGCAGAGGAGGAATCTCCTACTTGCACAACCCGGACTACCATCACTGGAGGAGGCCATAGCTACTATGGCATAAGAAGAAGCACAAATGAAGCTAATGCCTAGCACCACTAGCTTTTCGAGAGAAAATCAGCTCTAGCAGTGTTTAACACAAACCCTTCCGGAGGGGGAAAGTGCTATAACTGTGGAGAACCTGAACATTTTATCAGATTTTGTACGAAATCTCTAAGAGGCCATTCTAGCGGCCGCGGACGTAGCCGTGGAGGGCGTAGGGGTGCCAGAGGAGGCTATGGCGGAGGCATATGTAATTAATTTGGAAGGCACAAGGCAAACCTGGCAGGAAAAAAAAATGAGAGTCAGTCATCCGATATGACGTCTAGCCTAATGGTTAAGACCGATGCATATTATCCAGGAAGTTGCGGGTTCGAGTCTCCTGGATGCCGTTTAATTCCCCTTTGGGAGAATTAAGTGGTGAGTTGGTGATGGGTGCAACGCAGCTGCGGTTCAAGTGCAGGTGCGGGCCTACGGGCC
Organism: Iris macrosiphon; assembly: GCA_036927795.1. Lineage (NCBI taxonomy): Eukaryota > Viridiplantae > Streptophyta > Magnoliopsida > Asparagales > Iridaceae > Iris > Iris macrosiphon. The sequence goes on along the minus strand of JAYESA010000018.1, from coordinate 2,518,632 downwards.
GAGATGTGTAGGACCTTCGGGTCGGGATGTTGTGGGCCTTCGGGCCGAGTTTGTAGACCTTCGGGCCAGGAGTCTGGAAGACAATTACCTCTTCAAAAAAAAACCTTTAATACTCTCAACACTCCCCCTCAAGATGGGCGATAGATCAATCATCCCCATATTGTCACATATTTTAGAAAGACTCAATGAATTAAGACCCTTAGTAAGACAATCTTCGACATGCTCTTCTGAGCGAACATGATCGAGCTTTACTATCCCTTTCTTTAGCTTCTCTTGGATGAAGAATCGATCGATTTTGATGTGCTTTGTTCTGTCATGCTGAACTGGATTGTTAGCTATACTTAGTGCAGCTTGACTGTCACTTAGAAGGCACAATGGTGTTCCCTGGTCCAGCTTCAACTCTGTCAGCAGTGCTTTTATCCACAACAACTCTGACACTCCCAGAGCCAAAGCTCTATATTCTGCTTCAGCGGTCGATCATGCTACCACAAATTGTTTCTTGCTTCTCCATAAGACTAGGTTACCCCACAAGGTAGACCTTTTGTCGTCCATGCAGCTTGCCCAATCTGCATCGCAGTGAGATATCAGGGTGAGTGTGGCCTAGATAAATCAATCTGCCTACAAGTCTCTGATATCTCTCACGATCAACTGGCTCTCCTGCCTCTGTCCCCAACTTATCTTTCTGATCGATTAGAGAGTGTCGATCGACATCCCAGCATACCAGTTTCTGTGAGCAGATCTAGTACATACTTCCTCTAAGAGCGGATGATCCCATCTCTTCCTTGAGCTACCTCGATTCCGAGAAAATACCTCATCATTCCCAAGTCTTTTACTTCAAATTCCTTAGCAAGTTTTGACTTCAGCTGGGTAATCTCCTCCTCCTCATCACCTGTGATCACTATATCATCTACATATACTGCAAGTATAGTGACGTGGCCTCTCGCATGTCGGAAGAAGACCGTGTGATCTACATTTGTCTGACTGTACCCTATGCCTGTGACAGCCTTCCTGAATATTTCAAACCAGGTCTGAGGAGATTGTTTGAGTCCATACGGTGATTTCTTCAGCTTGTACACCTTTTCTGTTGACTGCTTCGTGCAAAAACCCGAGGGCGTCTCCATGTATACTTTCTCTTGTAGATCTCCATAAAAAAAAGGCATTATTCATATCCAATTGATGAAGTTGCCACCAATGGTTTGCTGCAAGAGAAACCATGGTTCTTACAATGCTCATCTTTGCTATTGGAGCAAATGTCTCATCATAATCGATGCCATAGGACTGAGTGAATCCCTTTGCAAATAATCTTACCTTGTATCGCTCCACATTTCCTTCTAGCGTCTCCTTTATTGTGATAACATATTTGCATCCAACTGCTCTCTTTCCTTTAGGTAATGGAACAAGTTTTCATGTCCCATTTCTTTCAAGTGCCCCAAGTTCCTCCAACATTGCAGCTTTCCACCTCGGATCTTCCTTCGCTTCCTGCCAACACTTAGGCAAAGAGGTGGTGTCTAACAATGCAATGAATGCTCCATAAGTAGGGAATAGATTAGAGGAGGATAAAAAATAGACGATGTCATGATCATAACCATAACGATTAGGGAATCTTTCCGCATTACTGCGAGAAGATCCCCTTAAGGGAATGGGAGAAGGATAAGGAGGAGAGATCATACCATCCGAATCAGAGGGATCCGCATCCGAATCAGAGGGATCCGGTGCGGGAGGTACATCTTCAGGAGTTGAGACAGGGTTAGATGGGGGACATGGCATAGTAGGGGCAATAGGCACAGTAGTGAACTGCTGTACAAAACAAATGTACTTGTGTACTTAATGGAGGACCATATGGTCAACTTATGGGAATATTAGGTCTTCAAAGTCTTCCTGATTTATTCTTCCTTTAATGAAGGAATCAAAAGAGATCTCTGACATTACGGTATTCAACTATTTCTTCAGATCCAGTACAAAAATTACTAGCAGGAACTAGTAGACAGTAAACTAAAATGTATAGCTCTACACATACCTTGATGCAGTTGCACAAAGTTTATGATATGTTTAACCAGAATAATGTAACAGAGAACTCAATTACTGAAAGAGTAAATAATTACCAGTGATCCAGAAAAAGTATAAATAATCTCAAGGATATGTAAATATACTTGATCATGATTACCAAACCTAGTGTTGAGTTGACTGCCTCTCCAGGTTACGCTGGAAGGGTTCTTACCTGTTGTCTCAAAAATAAATAAATAAGTAAAATAAATATAAATATAAATAAAATAATAAAATCAAACCTAGTGCTAATGTTACAATGAAGTGGTAGAGAAAATGTATTGTGATAAATGAAGAGCCATCATCATTGCCCAAGTCATCAGGTTGGGACCTTGCAATATGGAGCACAAAAATGCCCCATGAAAGAATTGACAGTTTTCATGGCCAGCAATCAACCTGATGTAAACCCTCTCTTTTGGTGTTAAATTACTAGCCAAGGTAACTATAAGCGTGACAAGACCATGTCATAAAACCTAAAAGGCCATTTTGTGGGTTGGTGGATAAGTAATTGTAACCAAGGAGTATCCTCCAAATTCCTTAAGACTATATAGATTCTAGACGAAAATGTAAGATGCTGCAATATGCTATGGAAAACTCATTTCCCTCTACAACACATTAATCCAAAGAGTGAAGGAATGACATTCCAATATTATAAGAGGGTGCACGAGAATTTAAAATGTACAAATTCCAGAACTCAGAATGTTTTTTTGGAAAAAACTATATTTTACATACAATTGCATACTTACCCTGTCTGGTAAGGTTCCAAATAGATCAGATAGAGATTACTTGAGTGGATATAAAATTGTGTAGATTAAGAGTGCTGATACCACAACTATTGCCCCTGCCAGAGTGAATTTTGGGCTTGTCCACAACGAGAGGTTGGACCTCTCTGTTCTCTTGATGGGATCAAGTTCTTCAGATAATGGGTACTCAGATCGGCGTGGGTTCCAGCTCACATATTTGTCCGGCTTGAACTGTGAGAAAAGGGATTTCTTTCCACGTTTTCTGAAGCTTGACCAGGCCTTGTCCCAGTCAGTAGACAATCTATCATCTGAGAGGACAAAAAAGCAAAGATGGTAGTTATTATTTCTATCCAAGAAAGGCGTCTTCATTGAGTGCATACCTGATCTAACGTCCCCCAGGGGCGGAGCTAGACATTTCACTCCGTAGGCACAAAAAGTCTATAAAATCAAAATTTTAATTTTGATTGTTTTGTTCTATATCATCCATTTGCCCTCTTCGCTGAGGCACAATTTCTTGTTTCTATTGTAACTTTCTTGCATTATAGATAAATGTAAATCAAATACTATACTGATGCTTTATATATATATATATATATATATATATATATATATATATTAGGGTCATGATTTCCAATTTGTACAACGAATAAGAAAGGTTTTCTCTTCTCTCTTCTACTCTGCATCTCCATCAATAGAGAGAAAGAATTCATCTTTGTCAATTAAGGCCATATCAAGTTGGAAGACCGAACCACAGAAATAGACGTTCGCTACAAGATCAATCTAGCCAATCGATTGATTCATGTATGCTTCCGCAATTAGTTTATCTTCTTCATCTCTTGAATAAACGGGTAGATCTAACACAATAAAGTTGGAAGAATGCCTGAACTAAGCAAACATAATCAGCCCAAAAATTGCCAGCCAAAGCTCTGGAGTTCTAGTGAGGATGAGGCGTTGAGGGCTATATATTTATAATTTTAGCAATGACAATACAACAACAGCACCTCAATAATGATGAATAGTACTTAAATGTTATGAGCATGATAACATTGCATGATACAAGTAGATAAACACAATGAAGGAAACACCAATATTGTGTAATGTTGTGCAACTGCATCAAGTTACATAGCATTTCAAATTTCTCACTCCAAGCTGATTACATATATAACTCAAAAACTTGAATCATTCTCCCTGAATCGTAAAGGAACATAGTTTTGGCAGTTTCAGTTGTAGTCAGATTACAATGAAGAACCACAAGAATTCAAGGAACAAGAACATACGAGGGGAAGCTCGTAATGATAAATAGCATACTCTTTGAAACTTTGAAGCTTATAGAGAAACATCTAGGATATACATATAGCTAGTATTTTCGACGCATGTGGGAAGATAGGAGAATAGGGAAGTAATCATGCCTCCTAGTCGTAGGTGGAGGTCTATAATTAAATTATATATAGGGTTATTTAGTAATAGGATCTCATATAATATATGATATTAAGGTTTGGGTCTTCAAATTGTCCGGCATTAGAGTTTGGGTCTCCACAAGGTTCAAAATTAGTAACGTGAATAGTAAAAATGAGATCCAAACTCTAATGCCGGACAATTTGGAGAGCCAAATCATAATATCACTTATTATATGAGACCATATTACTAAATAACCCTTACATGTATGCCTGTATAGCAAGAAGCATATATATAACCTATAGATCATGACGATTAACATTTGACACAGACCATAGCTATGTGTAAGAGATGAGGCCGAAGGGTATCGATCTGATACCAAGTTACTGTAGCCTAAAGTCAAATACGAAAGTTAGAACGATTTTAGACGTCCTAGAGCCCAACTGTGTCCCTGACTCAACCCTATAGTACCAAAACAACAAATGCAACAATAAAATGATCTTAGACGATGAGACTAAGATCTAAATCCAACTAACCTAATTGTTAGGCTATGAATAGTGGATACAACCTCTAGCAATTTGATCAATCATAGCTATACGTACAAGAAGGGGCGGAAGAGTATCTGATACCAAGTAACTGAATTCTGCCCTATGTTACAAGTCAACGCAAAAATGATGTCGTGTCTGTATCTGTATTGCTTCCATACCCGTATTTGTGTTTGTATTGTGCAACATAGGTGACTACTTATTGCACCTGTCACGAAATGTGTGTGTGTGTATATATATAACTACCCAGGTGGTTCTATAGCATTACAACCCTATATATATATATATATATATATATATACACACACTAGGGGTATCTTATATTAGTTTGGTGTAACAGTTTCTTAGCTAAAAATATAATAATCTATGGCTAAAAAAAGTAATTTGGTAAATATTAAGATATAAGTCATATCTTAACCACGGTGGCAGAAGAACGGTGGATCGAGCCACGGGGGTGTTTTATTTCTTCCATTTATAAATGGTGGGGAGTTGGGAACAGTGGGCCCAAAAAACATGCAACGCAGCGTGCACTAAAGTCCCGTGCATTATGTCGAACATCTCAAAAAAGGTGCATGACCAACCCTGAGCTAATGGGGGTCCGAGACGAACTTCCAAATTGGAGCTCCATACATAATATAAAAAAAAAACTAAATAAAAGTTTAAAAAATATTGTTGCCACTAGAAATTGAATTCAAGATCTCTAATGTACAAGTATAACATGATAACCACTACATTATATTTATTTTGTGTTAAGAAAGGTCCATGGTGTATACTAGTTCTCGCCCAGACTGCCCTAGGCCAGGGCTGCCCCTGGCAAGGTGCAATCGTCATGTATACTAACTTTCTCTAATTATTCGTTAATTAAAACTTTAATTTTAATTTTACCTTTGTTGAAAATATGAAAATGTTTATATTCTGACTTATTGTTATTCTAAAGGAACTCAATGTGATATTTCTTCCCTTCTATTGATCGTTAGGTATACTAATTTTCTCTAATTATACATTAATTGAAATTTTAATTTTACTTTTGTTTTTTGCTAAAATATGAAAATGTTTATTTTATGAGTGATTATTATTCTAAAGGCCCTATAAGAAATCATTAATTACCAGAGATATTTATGCTTTATCATGTCATTTTTTGGTTGGGTTTTAAATATTTTCTTTTTAACGATAGATTATCGTTAATTAAAGTTTCAATGTTTATTTTGTTTGCTAAAATATTAATTGCCAGAGGAGATCCACCTGGCGGCGCAATGAAGATGCTCGGATAAGAAGGAAACATAAATATAACTAGTCATCTCCACGTGCGTTGCATGTAAAAACAAAATTATCAAAAAATTATATAAAAATTTAAATTATTTTAAAATATTGTAAATATAATTTTAATATATTTTAATTAACTTGTTATAGATATGTTTTTACAATTTGAATATGTGTTTAGTTAGATAATTACATGTACTTGGATTAAATTTAAATATTGAATATAAATATTGAGACTTTGTGGGAATATGATAAGTGGTTAGAATAATTTTAAATTTTTATTTTTTGTAGACTACGTTTTTATGTTACGTAAAATTTTCAAAATTTATGTTCTGGTCTTGTTTTTAAAAATACCGGTTTTGTTTTAAAAAAAATAGAAAAATTTCGGTTAGGCTAGAGATAAGTGCAAAAAGTGCGAAAGTTAAAATTTTAATTTCTTTTTAAATATTTGATAGAGTATTGACATACGGTTTAGGCGGCTCACTTTTGAGCCGTCTTGAAGCATCATTATAATAGTAGAGATGTGTATGTATTTATGCTTATGAGCTTCTTTGTTTTTATTGAATTTTAGCCTGAAAGTGATTTTATTGGAGGGGAGAGATGTCTGATGTGTTTTAATGATGCGATTTTGTGATCTGGGTATTCTTAGATATTGATTTGAGTATTCTTAGATATTGATTTGAGCACTAATTTGAATGGATAGGAATATATTGGATAAAGGTGCAATTTTGTGATTTTGGTAATCTTTAGATTATTATTTGACTAGTAATTTTAATGGATGTGAATATAATGGGTTAAAGTTAAATTTTTTATGATATGGATATTCTTTAGATTATGATTTTGGTACTAGTTCCAATAGACACATATGTATATTGATTAAAGATGTAATTTTATTGATATGTGTAATGTGTATCCTTTAGATAATGATTTTAGAACTAATTGGCTTGGTATATGTTTACCCTTATAATGTCATTTAATTTAGTGTACACAGTCCTCTCTATATATTTTTACCCTTATATAGTCCACGTACATTAAGTTTTTGTCCATCTCTATTATTATAATGCGGCTTGGAAACGGTTCAAAAATTAGTCGTCTAAGCCATTTGTATATATCCTCCATTAATTAATAAAAAATTTAAAAAATATGTTAACTACTGCGTATGTATCCTCTCTATATATGTTTGTATGTAGATGACATCCTTATTTTTGGATCATCACTAGAATTGATTACTAATACCAAGGACTATTTATCCAGCCAATTTGATATGAAAGATCTAGGTGAAGCCAACTTGATTCTAGGCATGCAACTGTCCAAATACAAGGAGGGCTATACTCTATCCTTAGCACACACTATCGAGAAAATGCTAAAAAATTTTGAATTTTTTGATAAAAAACCTGCCCTTACTCCTTATGACAGTAGTGTTGTTCTAAAGAAGAATGAGGGTTCTCCTATAGAACAACACAGATATTCTCAGATGATAGGTTCTCTCATGTATATATCAAATAGGACCAGACCTGATATTTCATTTGTTGTTGGGAGACTAAGTAGATATACTAGTAACCCAAATCAGTTACACTGGTTAGCATTAGAAAGAGTATTTAGATATCTTAGGGGTACTCTAGATTATATGTTGCACTATAATAGACACCCTGATATCATAGAAGGTTATTCAGATGCAAAGTGGGTAACTGACTCACATGATGTAAAATCTACTACTGGATATGTTTTCACTCTAGGAGGAGCTGCAATCTCCTGGGGCTCATGTAAACAAACTATCATAGCTAGGAGTACAATGGACTCCGAAATGATAGCCTTGGACACTACATGTACAGAAGTCGAATGGCTAAGAAACCTTATTATGCATATACATGTTTCTGTTAATCCTGTTCCTGCAATTTCTATAAACTGTGATAATAAATCTGTTATGGAACTACTAAAGCATGATTCTGTGAATGCTAAGATGAACAGGCACCTGCAGCTGCGCTTCAAGTCTATAAAGAGCCTATTGGGCAAATATGTGGTTCTTGACTATATAAAGTCAGAAAAGAATATTGCAGACCACTTGACGAAGGGTCTGTCTAGGACTTTGGTCCTAGAATCATCGAGGAGGATGGGGTTAAGCCCATAAGTAAAGTCACCAGCAGTGGCAACCCAACCGAGTCTGACTGGAGATCCCAAGAAACCGGTTCAATGGGTAGGAACAAGCTGGACTTAGGTGACTTTTATGGAACACTGACCTGAGATTAAAATCTCACTCTAAAATGCCCAAGTGGCTGTACATGAGTACAATGATTCCCCATCCCTATGGTGACAGTGTTCTTGAGTGATATGGTTAGGATGAGTTTTTAAAAAACTCTTAATAGGTCCAAGCTGATATGCGGGGTTGAAACCTATCACCAACCCTTAAGGACTTACCTATATGAGAGGTCGTGAAGGCCGCGACTATGGGATAGGGCGATCCTAGACAACTCTCATGAATTGGATTAGTGCGCATGGCCAACCAAAAGCGCCACCCGTTAGACCCAGAACCTCTAGCGTACTATGTGTGCTATTTTCTGAATCTGGTGAAAGAAGTCTGATTCAAGACATAGTCCATCAAGCACTTCTTCAGACAAAGACAATAGTCACCAAGTGAGATTCAAGGCTGTAGTCCATCTCATCTATGCATAGTATATACCTGTCCAGAAACTCTTCCTTTTAATTTCTTTGTCACTTCTATTTCGGAACTTGACCTTTTTTTTGGGGGGGGGGGGATTGTTAGCTTTGCTTGAGCAAAATCTCAATTTCCTTCTTTCCTTTAGTCCCACATCGGATGGGCCAACCCCTCCTTGTGTGTATATATTATTTTTTCTTCATTGCTTTCTTAAAGATGTTGTGTGGGGAACCCCTTGGGCCACACGCGCGCGCCGCCGCCACCGCCGCCCGGCCCGGCTCAGTTCGGTTCGACGCGCGTAACGGGTGCGGGTACATGTCCACACCTGCGGGCGCCGAATGCCGATCCAATTTACTCTTCGGGTTCGGACTGGGATCTAAAAATCTTTTTGCTGCTCTTTATTTTTTGAGCCCACTTGGCTCTTTCAAATTTGAACGTTGAGGCTCATGTCCAGATTCATTGAACCTTGCAATAGCTCTATTGACAGCCTTTTTTCACGTTTTATTTGCTCCTTAATGGCCTGTTTATGAGCCATTAAGTACCCTGTCTGTGGCCAGATTCATTGAACCTTGCAACAGCTTCAGCCTATTTATTTGGTCTCCTCCTTCATTTTTCACAGAAAACTCTCCTACGTGAAACCTCTATCTCTCTTCTCTCAAACCATTATATTCTCTGAATCCTTGCTCTGGGCAGAGCTAAGTTCGGTCTCTCTCTCCGAGTTGTGTGCAACGAAGAGAACCCGGTAGTCAGGGGGTTTTACCACTAGGAGCTTCCGAGAAACGTTTGCACTTAGACCTCGGATCAACTCTTAGGGCAGTGCTTCGTGCACGACTTCTCCGGAGGCCGGTAACAAATTTCGTTTTTTTTTTGGTTTATTTCTTCTCTTATAAATCTCTTGGAAAATAATATTTATTTATATTATAAGTACTTTTTAGTAACATTTTGAACTAATATGTACCTGGCTTTTCAGAAATATTTAGGAATGCAAGAGGGAAAATCCCGATCACTTCTCATATATATATACTTGCAGCATAATCCTGACTCAACCGTATATTACTAAAACATCAACATATAAGAAACAGCAACAGTTTACCATATTATGTTGCAAGAAATAAAATGTCAATATAAACATTGTAAAGTAACATGTGTGTTTAAACAAACCTTTCTCATCCCTGCCATTCTCTTCCTTGGAGCAGCGTGGTCTGAGGGGTGCTGTCCTGGCCGTCCATCTCCCCAGCCGGAGATCCATCCAACGGCTAAAAAAAGAACGGAAGCAACTTTTAGTTTTCTTTTTTTTTTTTTAATACATTGGCTAGCTATCAAGAAGAAGGAGAAAATAAAATAATTTTCAGTAAAGAGAGAAAATGTTTGCTGAAGGAAACGGAAGTGTTTAGTGTGGAAGTGGGAGCCTTTCTCGTCCTCTCGCTTGGGATATTATGGAAGAAGGCTTAGATCTGCCGTCCATGTTCTCTAGATCGCATCTCTGCGTCCACGTGGATTGTATTATGGCCTCTAACTCGGTCCAAATTTAGGACAGTTATTTCCATCCGAAGAAATAACAAAATTGTTGGCTCGTAGCCAGGGCAGACTTACGTGGCGACAAGTGAAACAGTTATTCTCACTAAATTTTTACTTTCTAGTAAAATATTTCTATTCTTTTTTAAAAAAATATTATTAATTTTATATTTTATTTTCTTCAAAATTTTTAATTATATATATATATATATATATATATATATATATATATATATATATATATATATATATATATATTATTTTTTACTTTTTTTTCTTTTATAATTTTTATTTATTTTTATATCTTCTTATTAATTTTAAAAATATATCTTCTTATTAATTTTTTTAATTCATTTAAATCATGATACACATACGGCTTATACAGTTCATTTTAAAATTATTTTCAAGCCTCATTATTATATATATATATATATATATATATATATATATATATATATATATATATATATATATATGAGAGAAAGAGGGGGGTGGATCCCCACTCTTATGTATCCTTAATTTTTTTTCATGATCATAGTTGTTGGATCTGTTTAAGTGATCTAATATTAACCGTTGATTTGAACCATTTAAATTAATGGTTAAGATTAGATAACTTAAACTAGATCCAACGGTTGTGATCATACAAATATTTTAAAAATACAAAAATACAGAAATTCATATATATATATATATATATATATATATATATATATATATATATATATATATATATATATATATATATATACACTATCAACTTGCGTTGCACGTACGAATTTTTTTTTGTTAAAGAAATAAGATAAAAATTAAAATTATATTAAATATGATTTGAATATATTTTTATTATGATTTGTTATAGATATATTTTTAAAATTTTAGATATATATTTAGTCAGATAATACCATATACTTAGTTTAAATATGATTGAATTTAATTAAAATTTGTTATAAATATGTTTCTACAATTTTGGATATATGTTTAGTGAGATAATATAATGTAGTTAGTTTAAATATAATATACTGAATATATTTTATGATTTGTTATATGCTTACGTAGTTAGAAGGATTTTAAATTTTAGATTTTTTTTCTTTAACTGAGTGAGGAGATAACATATGCGGTAGTTTTTATTTTATTTTTTATATTAATAATTGATTATAAACAAATGGCTTAAACGGCTCATTTTTTGAACCGTTTCTAAGCAGCATTATATATATATATATATATATATATATATATATATATATATATATATATATATAACTGTTTCAATCAAGACAATATGCATTCATATGTGATGGAATGTTAAAGGAAAGAAATCAAACAAGACAATATGTATTCATATGTGATTGGAATATATGATTGAACAAATTGTAGATCACATATCATAAAGCAATCAATCATCATTTAATTTGTGTATAATTGTAATATATCTAGAATAACAATATTCTTAGAATAATTTTATTTCAATTCTATACAAAGAGCTAGCTTTTACAAATAAATTATTGTAACATATACAAAACCATTTTTCCATCCATTTGTTTAAGAGGATTGCCCTACATCAAACAATAAGTTTACTACCAAATACTTACCACCTTCTTACAATCCTTTCTACCCTCCCCCGCTATGTGGGCCACACTCGGTCCCACCTCTCCCCCAACGAAAGGCTGCCACGTCTGCCACGTGACGGCCAGCTGGCCAGCCATCGGGCCCCACCTCTCCCTCTCCTCCAATGGACGTCAGTCACGTGGCGGTTGTAAAAAGATTGTAAGCATTTGGTTGTAGGCATAGCATTGGCCTAAAGCAAAAAGGCTTAAGATGAAAGGAATTTCGGTGGAGGCGGGGGCAACAATCAGTACTCGTCGTGCTATTCCACGCCGACATGCTTGTTCGGTCGTGGGCATCGTAATGAGCAAACAAAAGGATGTGGTCGTGGAGGACAAAAGAGTAGACCTAGAAGTAAATCGGACAAGACTTGGTATCTCCTTCATAGGTCAACCCTCCAGTAGAGCCGACCTAACCCAAACTTAACAAGAATTAGCTTCGGTCAGGACAACCCAGCCCTCTGGACGGCCGTGGACGAAACATAGATGTTAGTTCCGACTACATCCGAAAGAGCGTGCGGCTGAACCCGGGGGGATATTGTTCGAGCCCGCAGATCTAGTTAACACGAAGAGACTGATGAAGGAGAATAAGCTGGCGTTGATCCTAGATTTGGATCACACCCTCCTTCATTCCAAACGCATGGGGGAAATGACCTACAAGGAAGAAGAAGAAGAAGAAGAAGAAGAAGAATACCTGTCGTCACGAATCAGAGATACTCATAGGTTGGAGTCTATTCTATAGCTTGCTACTTGGACAAAGTTGCGGCTGTTCGTCCACGAGTTCCTCCGGGAGGCCAACGACATGTATGTACGTACGTGTACACTATGGACGTATGCGCTTATGCGGTCGAGATGGGCAAGCTGCTCGATACCAATCGATCGAGGAGAAGTACTTCGCGTCGAAAGTCATTGCAAGAGAGGATTGTCGCGTCCAAGTTTCCCCCAAGGACACTAGAGAATTGCTCAGCTCAAAGAGAACGTTCGACCGACCGAAGTACGTCAAAGAGCCCCAGCTGCCGTAACCAAACCAACCTACTCAGCGTCTGTTGTGAAAGCTGTATGTTCATGCATAAGGTTCTTCATCCCAAGACACAACGATACGATACGACACGAAACGAGAGACTTGTCGAAGAAGATCGATGTAACCCATCTGGATAGTATTGATCAATGAGCTAGCTAGAGCCTGCCATGACCGAGAACAAATATTAATAGTACATTTGGCATATTTGTGCCCCCATGGACTTAGGGGACGGATTTAAGCATAGGTTGAGATACAGTCCACAAAAAAATCATATATATATATATATATATATATATATATATATATATATATATATATATATATATTAGTCCGTTTTTAGTTTACTTAAATTTATTGTAGTCCTTCCAGCTACAGCTTCTCAATCTGTCCTTAAAGATTTGAATCTCTGTTGCATCATCTCCAATATATGGGACTTGTGGTCCAAATTTGTAATAAATCTAGTCTCTATGAAGGTTGGAAACATGTGGGAATAATAGAAAATGAGTTGGGGTACATTAGAATTATTTTTTTCCTCTACATTTTTCACTCATTTTTAAAATTAAAGTGGACTGTGTTTGTATAAATTTTTGACTGGTATATATATATATATATATATATATATATATATATATATATATATATATATATATATATTTCGAAGGTTTCACACATTCCAATTCGAAGGTCCGCACATGTACCGTATCGCTACTTACATTAATTATTCCACAGTGCTTTTTCCGTTGTTCGAATTTATAACCTCTTTGAAAAATATGCCTCACTCTAACCGAACTAGAGGTCCTTAACACGCGCGCGCGCGCGTGCGTGCGCGCACACACACACACACACACACACATATATATATATATATATATATATATATATATATTTACTATTCTACGATATAAGTTCTTACATTCCAAATGTAGAAATTCTTAGTCCCAAATTATAGTTTTTGTGGCTGGAACAGAATCATCATGGAAGTTCCAATTGAACTTTTCTATTTAAAAAATTGAGTTTCTACTGTCTAAATCTAGAATTTAGAAATTAGGTTCAAGCCTACAATCAAATGCTCTTACTAGAATACAAGGAATGCTTCACCCCCCAAAACCACAATATAGATTTTGAGAAATCGCGTAGGAACCACAAAACTTGTAGTAATTTGGAGAGCCCATCGCTAAATTTGGTCAGTGATCCTCTTCCTAGAGGGAGATTATGGAGGTTTTATCCTCCGTTGCTTTGCATGAGGCTTTCGTAACATTAAGTTGTGTGTGTGAAGATGATTCCAGAAGGCAAATTATAAGGGCACTACACATTTTACTCGGGACTAGTCCATTGGAAATTTAGAAAAAATTACAAATTTGTCATCATAAAAGTTACTCGGGGCTAGCCCACTGTTATAATCAGGACTGTCAAAATTTTGACAGTCCTACCACTTGGAAGGACTGTCAAAATTTTGACAGTCCTACAAATTGTTAGGACTGTCAAAATTTTGACAGTCCCATTTATAAGGACACTGCACATTTGACTCGGGGCTAGCCCATTGGAAATTTACAAAAAATTACAAGTTTGTCATCCTAAAAGTTACTTGGGGCTAGTCCAAATTGTTATAATCAGGACTGTGAACATTTTGACAGTCCTACAACTGTCAGGATTTTGACAGTCCCACAAACAATGAGGACTGTCAAAATTTTGACAGTCCTCATTTTAATTGTCAGGATTTTTTTTAAGTTTATTTCTATTTAGTTAGTTTTGGATTTTGATTTTTTTTATTTAGTTTAACATACAAAATAAAATATGTTATCATTGAACCCAAAAAAAAAAAAAAAATCTACCGTACGAATATTACGTCTGCCGTCGATCAGACTTCAAATGGCCATAACTATTTGTTTTCAAATCGTTTTTTGTCACACAATAGGTCTATTTGTATGTTTTCGACGAGAGTAACACAATTCGTGTAGAGAGAATTTTCATCCGAAGTAAAACGTACATATTACAGGCAAAAATATAAAATATAAAACTTTAAAGTATCATAACTTTTGACTGGGAGATCGAAACAAGCTCCAGTTTGAGCCAAAATGACCGTATGGAAAAGTACTTCGGGATAAACCGTTTTACCGTTTGACGGACTTTCCAAATTTTTAGAATCGCAAAAAAACGATGTTTTGACCTCCAAATTTTACTTTTGGTAATTTTTTTTTTTACAAAATATTTAATGTACCGATAATAAATTTACTATTTTAAATAACAGAATACTTTAACAAATTTTAAGGATAGAAATTTTAAGTATATTTTGAAATTGGTCCCCCCAACAATTAGCAAAAATAAATTAACAGAAAACAAAAAATTTAGGACTGTCAAAATTTTGACAGTCCTACAAATGGGAAGGACTGTCAAAATTTTGACAGTCCTACCAATTTGTAGGACTGTCAAAATTAAAAATTCAACATACATTTTTAGGACTGTCAAAATTTTGACAGTCCTTCCAATTGGTAGGACTGTCAAAAGTTTGACAGTCCTAAAATTATATGTTGAATTTTTAGGACTGTCAACATTTTGACAGTACTTCCAATTGGTAGGACTGTCAAAATTTTGACAGTCCTAAAAATCAACATATATGTCAAATTTTGACAGTTCTTCTATTTTTTTATTTTCTTTTTTGGTTTTGACGGTGACGACGACGGGGGGCGCGGCGACGGGAGGCTGCGGTGGAGGACGGGGGAGGAGGCGGAGGAGGACGGCGGGAGGGGGGAGGGCTCCGGTGGGGTGGGGAGGGTTTGTGAGTGTTTGGGAAGAAGGGTTTCAAAGTGGGCTAGTATGAGTAAATTAATGGGCTAGTGTGAGTAAACTTTGCTCATTAATGGACTAGCCCCAATCCTGGCTAGCCCCAAGTAAAAATTGTAGTGCCCTTATAATTTGCCTCCCAGAATGTTAGTTTCGAGACGGATTAAAAATGGTAGAACACGGATCATAGCAGGACTGCTAACAAGATCTGAATGTCCGCTCTCTACTAGAATCCAAGTTGTCGTCGAGATCAGAGATTCACACAAGAGTTCCTTATCTGATATTTCTCGATTCGAACGAAGCACGAACCAAGAACATGTTACAAACTAACTCCGAAGAAAATGAAGATTACAACAAACAACAAGAAAAATATTCTTCTCTTTACGTTCGCAGACGCTATAATAAGAAATAACGAAGCAAAGAAATAACGGAAGAGAAGCTCCTTGTTGGGGTGGTTAGAACTACCGTTGCTCAAAGCAAGATTCGCCGTACAGACGATCTGCCCCCAGGAACCAGCAAGTTCAAAAAAGAACTTCTGGAACACTCCAAGTCACCTTTGAAAAACACTTGAAAACGAGCCGCATGTGCACTTGGCCGCATAGCGCCTGGATGCGACGATGCTGACGTGCTAAGTACTGCGCCAACAAAGCGCCACTTTGTGCCCTTGATCATAAGCACGAGCCTGAGTCCGATTGTGAGTCCGAGTCGCTGAGCCCCTGCAAGCTCCTAAGAAAAACTTTCCAAAGGTGGTGACAAAACAAAGATTGTCATAATGGAGTTCACACTTAATCCCTCTAGAAAAAGTCAACCCACATGGACTTCCACCCCATGTGCATATACCAATACTAAACATAGCTATATATTGAGATATACACATTGGTGATTTTTCAATGTGGGACTAAAAATTCCAAAACAAAGTGGAAAACACCAACACAAAACATGTATTACTATAGTACATTTTGTATGATTATTGTTTATTGGAAGAGATTCTTGTATTAATTTGAATTATATGAGTATCTTTTCTTGAGAAGAGCGTCTTGTATGAATTCCAAATTGAATGTCATATGTTCATGAAAGCCATAGAAAAAGAGAACGAGAGTGGAACTATGAGATAGTTTTGGAATCCAACTTAAAGAAAATATTATGAAAATGAAATTACTTTTGAGATAATTGAGAAAATTAAAATATTATAAATATCTCAGGAAAGAATTGAAAAAAAAATCAAAATAAAATCAACTTGGCTTACCGTGCACACTGATTCTGACCTCACTGTTCGGACTGCTCTACCGAACCTGGTTATTACCGTCGGTCACCAAAGAGTCCTTCACAATTCAAAAGTGCGTCACTTACGTCTTTTTTTCGTATCGAAAAGAAGAATATCGTCCAAGCCATCTCCAAGATATTTGTTTTCATCTCGGAGAGATGGCTTGGAGATATTTAATATGACTATATTTATACTCAACTTTCTGCATGTTTGTGTGAATCTAATAGAAATCAATATTTTTGTAAATAGATAGATGCCCTATTTTCGCATTAGAATCGGATTGGATTTATTTTCTATAACCCGTTAATGAAACTGATTTGAATAAATCTAGTTTTTTTTTTTCGTTAATGAATTATTTGCAGGACGAACTTAATTTGTGCTCCCCTTCCGATGTATTTATACATGCAACTAGGATTTTGATCGCGTTAGATTTGATTAGTGCTAGTTATGGCATACTATAGCTACTGGATCTGGGTTTGGATGACCCGAACCCTATTAATAGTCTTAGGTTATTGGAAATTGACCCCTTCGAGCCACTCTGCTTCTCCAAAGTAGGGGTGAGCAATGGTTCGGTTCGGTTCAAACCGAACCGAATATCAAAAAATCGAAAAAAAATCGAAAATCGCTTTTTGCAAAATCGAAAACCGAACCAAATTTGTAAAGACCGAAAAAACCGAATCGAATTAAATCGGTTCGATTTTCGGTCGGTTCGATTTTTTAGGTCCAAGTGGTGAGTGTATTCCAAATTCATAAAAACCGAAAAAAATCCAAACCTAACTGAGAAAAACCAAAATTGTGTACCAAAAATAACAATAAACTAATTTTATACCAAGTGGTGAGTGTATACCAAATTTTGTTAAAAAAACGGTTTTTTTTCTTTTATAATGTAGTGATTCGGTTTTCAGTTCGGTTCGGGTTTCGGAATCCAAAACCGAAAACCGAACCTAATAAAACCGAAATCCGAACCGGTTGATTAAAAACCGAACTGAATTTCAATTTCGGTCCGGTTCGGTTCGGTCGATTTTTTTTTAAAAATCGAGAATTGCTCACCCCTACTCCAAAGTCTTCTTGCCGCACCCCGGGGGTGTTTCTAGAAAGCCCATGTATCCATGGCACGCCCGGGCCATTTTGTTCCTCCAAAGCCCACAAGTATGTGGCACCATTGGGCCACACAGTGGAGGATTGCTTGTCCAAAGACCACGCATCCAGGCTAAGGCTAAGTCTATTCCAGCGGACATTCCTAGTAAAAAAAAAAAATTACACCGAACTACTAACGGATATACTTAAATGTCAATATTGTATTCTTTTGAAGTCCGGGGTGACTCATTCCTTAAAATCGGAAACCAGATGGGAATGGCCAGATGGGAATGGGATAAAATTGAATCTTATTTTTAATTTTAAATATACATTTCTAAATAAGTTTATTTTAGGATTTTTTTTTTTAAATTTTTTTAATTCGGATAGATTTTATTTTGGGAATATCTTTGATGTTATCCCTTCACAATCCACACCGACTGGAGCACCCATGTTTAATTCTTTTAGGAAATAGTTTCATGTTGACAATTGTTATTTGAAAACACTCAAAAAGTGCTAACAATTAGTTAAGAAGGTGCGGCAACCATTTAAATGCAAATTATCCTCTCCTTTTGTAGATGGGAAACTTAATTCATCTCTCCTATTTTACAACATTTTACAACGTGTTGCTCACATATTAATGACAACTATAAGACAGTGTAACACTGGAAAAAGACAGCTACTACCTTGATATAAATAGAAATAATAAAACAAAAGTAAATGAAGCTGGAATTCAAATTCATTCTTAATATACATACTACCCATTAAATACAGAAATATGTCACCACTTAAAACTTTCTTAAAACTAAAATGTAAACTTCTCCAAGAATAGAAGCTAACACAAGATATAGTACATTACGATTATAATTCAGGTAACCAAACATTAAAATTCTCCTAAAAAAATATATTCCCATTAAATTCCATTAATTCAATTCACCTTATTTGTTGCTGACACCGTATCCGCATTTATTCATTTCCACATTTCTGTCACTGGCGCCCCATGCACTGAACTGCACTGCACTGCACTGCACCGCACCTATATATAAACAAGCCATCACTCCCAAATCAAGTCCATGCATCCAGTACTCCACTAGCAATATCCATGGCTTCCTTGTCCTCCCTCTCCCTCATCTTCGCCATACTTCTCTTCCACTCATATGATCCGGCTATAGTGCAATGTCATAACCTCGGCATTCCTTCGACTGCGGTCGTTGACGACGACCAGTTACAAACGTACATAGTCCACGTCCGACCAATCGTCGCCATGGACAACGCCGGCTCCCTGGAGGACTACTACCGGTCCTTCCTGCCCACGGCCCCCGAGGACGGGTCCGCCGAGCCCCGGCTCGTCTACTCCTACACCGAGGTCTTCAGCGGCTTCGCCGCGAAGCTGAGCGAGCAAGAACTCGACGAGATGGCCAAGAAGGATGGGTTCGTCCGCACGTATCCGAACAAGATCGTCCCCCTCCTCACCACCCACACCCCGTCCTTCCTTGGCCTCCAGTCCCGCGGTGGCGGCGGCATTTGGAACTCGTCGAGCTTCGGAGAGGGGGTCATTATTGGACTCTTGGACACGGGAATCACCCCTGATCACCCTTCCTTCAGCGACAAAGGAATGCCGGCGCCGCCCGCCAAGTGGAAGGGCGCCTGCGAGCTCAAGGGGGGATGCAACAATAAAATTATCGGCGCGAGGGGTTACGGGATTTCGGCGAACGACCCCTCGGACGAAGTAGGCCACGGCACCCACACGTCCGCCACGGCCGCGGGCAGCGTCGTGCCGGGCGTCAACGCGTTCGGTCTCGGGACCGGTGCGCCGACCGGGATGGCGCCCAAGGCCCACATTGCGATGTACAAGGTGTGCAATGAGACTGTCTGCAGGGCTGCTGATATTCTCGCCGGGCTGGATGATGCCGTCAAGGACGGGGTCGACGTGCTGTCGGTCTCGTTTGGGGGGGCCTCCCTCCCTTACAGCGACACTCCTATCGCCATCGGCACCTTCGCCGCGACCGAGAAGGGCATCGTTGTTGTCTGTGCTGCTGGCAATCATGGCCTGGTGATAAACGATGCTCCATGGATACTCACAGTGGGGGCGACCTCCATCGACAGGAGCTTCAGGTCGACGGTTCATCTCGGCAATGGGAAGAGCTTCGACGGAGAAACCCTCTTCCAACCGGCTAACATCAGCTCCGATCAGCTCCCCCTGGTGTTCCCCGGCGACAACGGCAACATCGCCGCCGTCTGCGACTCCTTGGACGGCTTCGACGTCAAGGGGTAGATTGTTGTCTGCGTCTATGGCAGCATCATCGAGCCGATGGAGATGAGCCAGGCCGTCAAGTCGGCAGGAGGCGCCGGCATGGTCGTTGTAAACCTGCTGTGGCAGGGCTATTCGATCGAGGCGGACGATTACTCCGTCCCTACGGTTCACATCTCGTTGGCCGATTGGGAGGAGGTGTATTCGTATCTCCACTCGGACAAATCTCCGACCGCGTCGATCAGCTTCAACGGCACGGTGCTCGGAACGTCTCCGGCCCCGGCAATCGCCTACTTTTCAGCCCGAGGCCCGAGCCGCCAGTCGGCCGGCATTCTGAAGCCGGACGTCTGCGCGCCGGGCCAGAACATCATTGCCGCGTGGCACACTACCGTCGGAGCCACGGAGGAAGGGGGGTTCGGGTACAATGTGGACTCCGGCACGTCCATAGCGACACCCCACGTCAGTGGCATCGCAGCACTCGTCAGGAGCCTGCACCCGGACTGGTCTCCCGCGGCGATCAAGTCCGCGATCCTGACCACGTCCGACGAGGTCGACCGCGACGGAAATCCTATCAAGGACGAGCAGCACAATGCCGCGAGCTTCTACAGGAAGGGCGCCGGACACATCAACCCCCCCAAAGCAGCCGAGCCGGGTCTGGTTTACGACTTGGACGTGGACGACTACATTGCTTTCCTGTGCGGTCTGGGGTTAGGGGACAGCGGGGTCGGAGCCATCACTCGGCGGTCGAACGCCACCTGCGCCGGAGTGAAGGAGCTTACCCAGTTCGATCTGAACTATCCGACCATCACTGTTTTGCCTGGGGCCACCGTGAACCGGACGGTTACGAACGTGGGCGCCGCGAATGCCAAGTACATTTTGGAGGTGGATGCGCCCAAGGGAGTGACGGTGAGTGTGGAGCCGCAGACTCTGCACTTCTCGAAGGTGGGCGAGAAGATGACGTACTCAGTGAGCGTGAGCAAAGGCGGCAGCGGCGAGGGGAACTTGAAGTGGGTGTCAGGGAAGGTGGTGGTGAGGAGCCCTCTTGTGATCGTCACCCCTACCGAGTAAAAATGATCTCTAGTAACTTTGCTTGTAGGTTACATGTTGCTCATTTGTTTCTCAAGATGTTCATTATTGGGAGGGAGGAATATTTACGAGTAACTCTTGTAGAGGACAATTCAAAGTTACACGCTTTGGCAAAGCAATAATATCCATAACTTCTTCAGCTGGCATAGCAAAAGGTGTTAATGTTGTCACTACAAAAAATTCGATTTTTTTTGACAAATGGTTTGTGTCACTGAAAAGGTGACAATCTTACATTACTGTCGTAGTGACTGGTAATTAAAGTTCATATTAGTGACAATCTTTCGTTACCTGTGGCAACCTTACTTTAAAGAGTGAAATCCTCAACACAAATAAGCTATTTTGCAAGATGTGCTTCATTGTCATTAGCGTTGTTTCTTTCCTATTATTTTTGGATTGAAATTCCTTTATTTATTTATATACATTCCAAATGGTTAAGAGGGAGGCATTTTCCGGTGGTTGTGGGTTTGAGCCATGGGGTGACACTTTAATTTTCTTTGGAGGAGTTAAGTACGGTGAAGGTGTGGTCCAGATGTGAATATGGTTGCAACGTTGGTACGTAGGGACGGAACCAGCACTCGCGTTGGACAGAGGTCGAACATTCAA
Organism: Iris macrosiphon; assembly: GCA_036927795.1. NCBI lineage: Eukaryota > Viridiplantae > Streptophyta > Magnoliopsida > Asparagales > Iridaceae > Iris > Iris macrosiphon. Next base: position 2,496,797 of record JAYESA010000018.1, on the reverse strand, counting down.
ACAAATTAAATAATAACAATAATAACATCGTAAGAGCCAGAACATAACCAATTTTACTAATATTCTTTCAAATGGAGATTCAAAATTGATCTAAAATACATAAACCATAATAAATATTTAACCAATATATATTCTATAGATCTGGAAGAACCAAAATTAAACTTAATTTTTTTTTTTTTTTGAATTTTTATCAAATTCAGGGAGGACTAGGGCCCCTTTTGGCCTTAAGGTAGGTTCCATTCCTGTTGGTACGGTATGCTACGTTTGTGGTGCGGGACCTTCGAGCAAAAATGTGGTCTAGAACGGGTTTGTAGCATTCGTGCACTAGTGAAAGCGCATCTTGAATCAAGGTTCATGATGACTTTTGGAGTAGTATCACTTGTGTATCTAACTTCACCAAAATTTCAAGCATTTAGTGCCCACTTGGGAGAGTTAGGGTTTAGCATGCACTCTCCTTTTATCAAGATCCAAAGTGCCTCATTCCTCTCTAGTAGGTCTTCTTGTAAGTGATCTTAATGCGCTATTGTCTATGTATATAACTCATCAACTGACGAGCTAGTTGTTGGAAACGAATACAGAACCACTGAAAAATTTTACATGTTTCCAAAGCAGAAATGAAAACCGTTGAGAACCAAAGTAAAACACAACCAATACACGATGTCAAAATCCACACAAATAAGCACATATACAAATACAATGATACTTACACGGAAATCATTGGGTTGCCTGAGTTGAACCCGAAAAAACTTTACTAGAGAAAAAATAAAATATACCGACTTTCATTCACTTCTCCCACTGATCTAACACGGATAATCACAATTACTAAAATTTAAGGAACAATTACAATAGAAAAATAGGTTTACCAAAAGCAAAATCATGAGATGGATCGATGTGAGCCTCCTCGAAAGATCTTTTTTGAATCAAATCAAAGCACTTTCCTTGGATCTCTCTCATTCTCCTTCAAAAGTTCAACTCTTGTAAGAATATCTCCCCTTATTGAATGGCTACTATAAATAGGGTTAGAAAATCCCTTTAAGTCGTTTTATTATTGAGCAATCTTAACCGTTCAAATCGAACCAACGAAGCAGATTAAATGCTAAAAATTTGATTCAGACCGTCCGACTCGATTCCACGAGTATGTCGACGGTATATTTATAAGTGTTAAAATTGTCCAAAAAGATTCTTGACAAATTTTCACTCACATAAATATACCGACGGTATTGTTGCCAGTAATGTCCTTCCTCTGATATTGCTTTGATACGCACAATATCCAGCTCCGATAAGCTCTTTTGCGTCGCATTTGTCTTCCCAAAATTTTCTGACACACGAATGACCATAATCTTACCTACTCAACACCAAAACTCGTGCTCATTGATATTTTTTGAGCCGAGCTTGAACTCAAATGTTAGGCCCGTCCCGAGGAGAAATTATTGTATGGGCTGGACGCAATGCACCTCCTCAACTTTTGTAGAAGACGAACTCTTGAGTGAGCCTCTACTTTGTGGACTTCCTCTACTTTGATTTGGCTTTGGGACTAACATGCAACTCGCACAGAAAAAGAGCACATGAGCGACATGCTAAGTGCAAAGTGCACCATCAAAGCGTCACTTTGCACCCTTGAGGCCGAGTCGTTTTAGGACTTAGCTCCTAAGAAAAACTTCCCAAAGGTGATGACAAAACAAAGATTGTTATAAAAGAGTTCATACTTAATCTCTCTAGAAAATTAACTCACATGGACCACCATCCCATGTACATTTACATATACAAATACTAAACATAGCTATATATTGAGATATACACATTGGTGATTTTTCAATGTTGGACTAAAACTTCCAAAACTAAGTGGAAAACACCAACAAGCACTAAGCGAAATAACTAACTAGCATTACATCCTTCAGATAGACACCTTTATCATCTAGTTTAGTAGGTCACAAGAACATATGATTTCCAATAAATCATGGATTGGAATAATATGAGATATAAAAGAGAAAGTATCATGTATCCCGAGTTTCTGGTTTCTTGTTTTGAAAATCACAGGAAAGGTATCTATGTTAAGGGGCAAAAGAAACCGCAATAAGCGACAAAAAGAATGTATGCTTTGTACTTCAAGTAGGTCATCAATTGAGAGAGCTATTTGATAATCTGAATCAATTGAAAAGGCTTATACTGCTACCATCAAACACAAAACATTTTTTCCCATTCGGACTTGAGAGCAACATAGAAAATAGAAATTAAACACACTTTGGTATATGCAAAGGATTCTTTAGGTCATGATTTCCAGCAAGTGCATCAAACTAGTTATTTTCTCATTACAAAAGAAAATATGCATAATGCTTTGAGGAATCTTAATGGACATGTATGGCTGTAAATGTTTCAACAAAAGGATTATGACAATTTGAAGCAAATATGTGTAAACAGCATAAGTTTATATATATGGTCATTCTCACATTGTAACAAAATAAATATAAACAAAAAAGATCACCACAAGGAATCTTAACTGTATCTTCTTCAGCCAAGACAACATATGAATTCTAATGTAAATGTTTCAAACAAAAGGGAGTAAATAGCATGTATGAATTTGACAGTAGAAGGTAGCTATATTAGACATCCTCAACTCTTAGATGGTTAGTCAAACATTACTTTATTTTTTCTTTAACTTATAAAACAAAATAAAACAAAGTTTAGTTTTACCGGTCTCTGGAGAAGTCGCGCACACGACACTGTCCTAAGAGTTGATCCGAGGTCTATGTACATACTGTTTTCAAATTTTTCAAGTGGTAAAACCTCCGTACTATCTGCTTCTCGTCATTGCACATAATTTCGGGAGAATGATCTCATCTTAGTCTTTGCTCAGAGCACGAAATTAAGAAACATAGTTTATCTTGAACAAAAGAGATCGAGAATAGGAGAACTTTTTAGAACTTTTCCACATAAGATAGTTGTATATATCTTCAAGAAGAAAATAAGTTCTTTATATAGAAAATGCCGAACCATATATGAGCTAATAAAGCTCCTTGTTAAAAGGCCAAAGAATTGGACATAGTTGGAGAATAAATCGATACTCGGTTAAAGTGGAAGAATGGCTCTCCCACGTATGGAAATAACATGACCCGGACAACTTGGTGAAATAACTTGGTTTTTCATAACTCTTAGTCAAAACATGCAACACATATCTCCATGATAATTTAACGATTGTCAAGTAAAAGATGCACTGCATCTGACACATCTAATAATTGCTCCGTCCGAATAAAGGGTGTTGTGTCTCAAATGTTAATACCACTACCCTCATCTATAGTATTTCTTAATCTCCGGTTGTTGTTGACATCTTCTAATCCTTACATATATTCAAAGCCCACAATTGCGGCCTACTTGTCATTTGGTTTTGGACTTGAATTAGATGGATACATGATGGATCCCTAACCCATGCTTATTGCAGTGTCTAGCAAATTGTTTTTTGGGCCCACTACCACAAAGCTTATCTTTCGGTTGAAAATCTATACGATATGCATGTCTAGATTCAAAGTTGAATACATCTCTACTCTTAATATACATACTACCCATTAAATACAGAAATAAATCACCACTAAAAACTTTCTTAAAACTAAAATGTAAACTTCTCCAAGAATAGAAGCTAACACAAGATATAGTTCATTACGATTATAATTCATGTAACCAAACATTATTCCATTAATTCACTTTATTTGTTGGTGACACCGTATCCGCATTTCTACATTTCTGTCACTGGCCATGCACTGCACTGCACTGCACTGCACTGCACCTATATATCCATGGCTTCCTTCTCCTCCCTAGCCATCACTCCAAAATAAGGTCCATGCATCCACTCCACTAGCAATATCCATGGCTTCCTTCTCCTCCCTCTCCCTCTCCCTCTCCCTCATCTTCGCCATACTTCACTTCCACTCATATGATCCGGCTATAGTGCAATGTCATAACCTCGGCATTCCTTCGACTGCGGTCGTCGACGACCAGTTACAAACGTACATAGTCCACGTCCGACCAATCGTTGCCATGGACAACGCCGGCTCCCAGGAGGACTACTACCGGTCCTTCCTGCCCACGGCCCCCGAGGATGGGTCCGCCGAGCCCCGGCTCGTCTACTCCTACACCGAGGTCTTCAGCGGCTTCGCCGCGAAGCTGAGCGAGCAAGAACTCGACGAGATGGCCAAGAAGGAAGGGTTCGTCCGCACGTATCCGAACAAGATCATCCCCCTCCTCACCACCCACACCCCGTCCTTCCTCGGCCTCCAGTCCCGCGGTGGCGGCGGCATTTGGAACTCGTCGAGCTTCGGAGAGGGGGTCATTATCGGACTCTTGGACTCGGGCATCACCCCTGATCACCCATCCTTCAGCGACAAAGGAATGCCGGCCCCGCCCCCCAAGTGGAAGGGCGCCTGCGAGCTCAAGGGGGGATGCAACAGGAAAATTATCGGCGCGAGAGTTTACGGGATGTCGGTGAACGACCCCTCGGACGAGCTAGGCCACGGTACCCACACGGCCGCCACGGCCGCGGGCAGCGTCGTGTCGGGCGTCGACGCGTTCGGTCTCGGGACCGGTGCGCCGACCGGGATGGCGCCCAAGGCCCACATTGCGATGTACAAGGTGTGCAATGCGACTGGCTGCAGGTCTGCTGATATTCTCGCCGGGTTGGATGATGCCGTCAAGGACGGGGTCGACGTGCTGTCGGTCTCGCTCGGCGGGGCCTCCGTCGCTTACAGCGACGATCCTATCGCCATCGGCACCTTCGCCGCGACCGAGAAGGGCATCGTTGTTGTCTGTGCTGCTGGCAATGAAGGTTCAAATCCTGGCACGCTGTATAACGAGGCTCCATGGATACTCACAGTGGCGGCGACCTCCATCGACAGGAGCTTCAGGTCGACGGTTCATCTCGGCAATGGGAAGAGCTTCGACGGAGAAACCCTCTTCCAACCGGCTAACATCAGCTCCGATCAGCTCCCCCTGGTGTACCCCGGCGACAACGGCAACATCGCCTCCATCTGCGAGTCCTTGGACGGCTTCGACGTCAAGGGGAAGATTGTCGTCTGCGTCTATGGCAGCATCCCGCCGATGGAGATGAGCCAGGCCGTCAAGTCGGCAGGAGGCGCCGGCATGGTCGTTATAAACCTGCAGGCGGAGGGCTATTCGATCGAGGTGGACGATTACTCCATCCCTACGGTTCACATCTCGTTCGCCGATTGGAAGGAGGTGATATCGTATCTCCACTCGGACAAATCTCCGACCGCGTCGATCAGCTTCAAGGGCACGGTGCTCGGAACGTCTCCGGCCCCGGTAATCGCGTACTTTTCATCCCGAGGCCCGAGCCGCCAGTCGGCCGGCATTATGAAGCCGGACGTCAGCGCGCCGGGCCTGAACATCCTTGCGGCGTGGCACACTACCGACGGAGCCACGGCGGAAGGGGGGTTCGGGTACAATGTGATCTCCGGCACGTCCATGGCGACACCCCACGTCAGTGGCATCGCAGCGCTCGTCAGGAGCCTGCACCCGGACTGGTCTCCCGCGGCGATCAAGTCCGCGATCCTGACCACGTCCGACGAGGTCGACCGCGACGGAAATCCTATCAAGGACGAGCAGCACAATGCCGTGAGCTTCTACAGGAAGGGCGCCGGACACATCAACCCCCCCAAAGCAGCCGAGCCGGGTCTGGTTTACGACTTGGACGTGGACGACTACATTGCTTTCCTGTGCGGGCTGGGGTTAGGGGACAGCGGGGTCGGAGCCATCGCTCGGCGGTCGAACGCCACCTGCGCCGGAGTGAAGGAGGTTACCCAGTTCGATCTGAACTATCCGACCATCACTGTTTTGCCTGGGGCCACCGTGAACCGGACGGTTACGAACGTGGGCGCCGCGAATGCCAAGTACAATTTGGAGGTGGATGCGCCCAAGGGAGTGACGGTGAGTGTGGAGCCGCAGACTCTGCACTTCTCGAAGGTGGGCGAGAAGATGACGTACTCAGTGAGCGTGAGCAAAGGCGGCAGCGGCGAGGGGAACTTGAAGTGGGTGTCAGGGAAGGTGGTGGTGAGGAGCCCTCTTGTGATCATCACCCCTACCAAGTAAAAATGATCTCTAGTAACATTGCTTGTAGGTTACATGTTGCTCATTTGTTTCTCAAGATGTTCATTATTGGGAGGGAGGAATATTTACGAGCACTTGTAGAGGACAATTCAAAGTTACACGCTTTGGCAAAACAATAATATCCATAACTTCGTCAGCTAGCATAGCAAAAGGTGTTAATGTTGTCACTACAAAAAAAATCGATTTTTTGTGACAAATGGTTTGTGTCACTGAAAAGGATATTCTGTGACAATCTTACATTACTGTCGTAGTGACTGGTAATTAAAGTTCATATTGGTGACAATCTTACATTTCCTGTGGCAACCTTACTTTAAAGAGTGAAATCCTCAACACAAATAAGCTATTTTGCAAGATGTGCTTCATTGTCATGAGCATTGTTTCTTTCCTATTATTTTTGGATTGAAATTCCTTTATTTATTTATATACATTCCAAATGGTTAAGAGGGAGGCATTTTCCGGTGGTTGTGGGTTTGAGCCATGGGGTGACACTTTAATTTCCTTTGGTACGGTATGCTACGTTTGTGGTGCGAGGCCTTCGAGCCAAGATGTGGCCTATGACAGGTTTGTAGCATTCGGGCACTAGTGAAAGCGCATCTTGAATCAAAGTTCATGATGACTTTTGGAGTAGTATCACTTGTGTATCTAAATTCACCAAAATTTCAAGCATTTAGTGCCCACTTGGGAGAGTTAGGGTTTAGCATGCACTCTCCTTTTATCAAGATCCAAAGTGCCTCATTCCTCTCTAGTAGGTCTTCTAGTAAGTGATCTTAATGCGCTATTGTCTATGTATATAATATCACGCCCCGATTCCGTGCAATCGATAGTCGTCCCCCGGACGTTACCGCCGTGCGGGCATAGGTTGCGCACCGCACAAGGCTAAGTATTTTAATTTCGCATAGTGAGCACATATTCAGAGTACGCAGATAAATTAAAACACAGATTGAAGCATGAAAAAGTTCTCTTTTTATTGATAATATGAACATCTATTACAAACTCCTGAAACTGAGTCATAAGGTTGCCTTTCGGGCTTACAAAAGTGTTGACACAAAATGAGATAGCAGTCCTGTACATTACATCCCTACTAAACTTCAAAATGTAAGACCTCCTGGTGGAATAACGGCCTTCCCACGAAGCTGCATGATTGCTTGGGTTGCTAGCTTCTTGTTCAAAATGCTTCAAAAGGTGGCACGAACAAGGCGTGCCTACAGCTGGACTGGAATTGGGGGATGACTTCGGCTCCTCGCTCGGCTCTCCTTAGTGCGGGGAACCTGTTTCAACGAGGGTCAGTACATCGAAACGTAACTGTTATATAAATTGCCATTGTACTGTATTTATATTCCATATGACGCATGCATATTTATTTCTGTTTATTTTAGTTCATATATTTTAACTGTTATATAAATTGCGCTTCCAAGGAAACTTGGGTGCAGCGACGGTGTCGTCGTGTTCTGTTTTTATTTATGTATATGCATTGGACCTACTTTATGAGACCACCCCATTATCATGAGGCATCTTATGTTTCATTGGCCATGACACTATTCTTACACGAGTATGAGTTACATGTAGGACACAGACTTGCGTACTCGGCTGGCCACTAGTACGTATAGGTCATGCGACGGATAGGGATAACTGCCGATAGAAACTTTGCATGCTAGTAGACCTGGCAGTTATTAGAGGTATTATCGTGTCATGGATGTGACATGTTTAGAGCATGGGGTAGGAAGAACAACAAGTAAGGCATTTGGGCTCCTTTGTACTTTTTCTCTTGTGCGCCCGGACGCTCCGCCGGAGCGACGGGTGGTGATGACCACTATATATTATATATTATCAGGCGTCCTCTGCCGTTCAAAAGACGACATGCTTTGTAGGCCCCTGATTCTCCGAGAGAGTCACGCCAATCCCATTTTTAGCCGGATAGCCCACTTGATGGAAAGTTGTTCTTAAACTGCATTCACTTAGATGGTTAGGCGACCCATTGGATGTTTATATTTTAGTACTTTATTGGCATGTTTATATGTATCTTGTTATGTTCCTCTGAGGACCTGGTATCTTTTCAGATATAGACGAGCAGGAGTATCCACAGGAGTATGGACCGGGACCTAACGCTTCTTACCAGACTGAGGAGGTCTTACCTTCGGAGTTTGTGATTCATTGCAGCTGTTTAAAGATTTTAGTTGCTATTCTTTTAGAGACATTTATTCTTATATTAGAGTTGATTCTCTTCTCTCTTTAGTAGTTTTAGTATAGTCGATTTACAGTGGATTTGTTTCCATCCGACTATTATACTTTGATACTCATCTTTGATATTTAGTTATTTATTTCTATTTATCTATCTATTTGTACTGTGGATGAGATATAAATTGCGTGTGACTTGTTATGACAGTATATTACCACTGTGGATTGGATATTCATGTACAGCGTACGTGTGTATATAGTTTCCATATATTGGAGTTCGTATACATACGACTGGCGTGTTACGTATTCCTAGTCCTACGTATTTTGGGACTGGAGCGTGACATATTTTAAGTGGGGCTAACCCAACTATACCAATCAATACGTTGTTTAGATGAAGCATGCATATTATTTGTGGTCTTTCTATCTTGGCTTAGTTCATTTTACAGCAAGCAATAGATATATAAATTAATGAAATACTTGCCACCGCTCAGTGATATTTACCTTCCCGTCTGAACTACCTGCACAATACTTACCATGTCCTTCCCTGCTATGAAGACACAAGTTAGCAAGCACTGGATAAAATATACTAGGGGATCACTAGCACGTTGCCATAATGGAAGGCTAGTCTCGGGACGAAATGACATGTGACTCAGAGGACAGGAGGCGCCACAAGCCACTCCATCCGAAGCAGGCGACTATCATGAGTTTCGTCCGGATCGGATCGGTGCCAGTGCCCCAGCGACCGTCCGCAGGAACTAAGACCTTGTGCACAAGTTGTCCGTGATCAACGTAGTACACTAAGTTAGCATTTGAGGCAAATTAAGACAATATCAGGGCAGGGCAATAACAGGACAAGATCTACTTTTGCATAGTCTTCATGTTCATTTTATTACATTCAGGATAAGTTCTATACATAGCATAATTTAAGAAGAAGAATATATATATTCTAACTTGTATTTATGCATATGATGAACATTCCAAACGAACAAGCATGTAAATGAGTAACCGTTCACAAATTTGATTGACAAGCAATAATATCCCAAGTCTATTCCCTTATTATCTTGAAGTCTTTTAGTTATTACTTGGTATCGTTTGATCAGGGCAAGCACGAATACAAGATTTTAGATGTGAAGACTGGAAGAAGGGCCAACTGAATATAAGCCACTCACTTAGTAGTTGGAAGGGAGAAGGAAAGAGGTGCTTCAGGAGTCCATTCGAGCGTTGCCTATTGCTGGTTCACCTGCATTTTCACGAACAATTAATCAATACCTCTTCCACTCTTTCCAATATCGGAAATGAAGTGCAGTTCAATGAACAAAAATAATAAAATCCATCAAAACCGTTCAAGAAAACTCAAGCAAATTCGAAAACCAACTCAAGGCACAAAAGCAACAAGCGACAGCGAAAACTAGGCAGCAAAAGATGCAGCGGAGAGGTCCATCCTAACTCTGCCGCTAAGTCGATCCCGGGGGCACGGTCCACTGAATATGAGAATCAATTCCGAAGAAACAAATCCATAAAGAGGATGGGTTCTTGTTTCAATCTATCCCGATCGAATGATACCTTCTTGTATTTCTTAGTCGCGCTCCCCGAATAGGGGGAACGGGACACCACATATAACTCATCAACTGACGAGCTAGTTGTTGGAAACGAATACAGAACCACTGAAAAAATTTATATGTTTCCAAAGCAGAAATAAAAATCGTTGAGAACTAAAGTAAAACACTTCCAATACACGATGTCAAAAAGCACACAAATAGCACATATACAAATACAATGATACTTACATGGAAACCATTGGGTAGTCTGAGTTGAAACCGAAAAAACTTTACTAGGGAATAAATAAAATATACTGACTTTCGATTCACTTCTTCCACTGATCTAACACGGATAATCACAACTACTCAAATTTAAGGAACAATTATAATCGAAAAATAGGTTTACCAAAAGCAAGATCATGAGATGGATCGATGTGAGCCTCCTCGAAAGATCTTTTTTGAATCAAATCAAAGCACTTTCCTTGGATCTCTCTCATTCTCCTTCAAAAGTTCGACTCTTGTAAGAATCTTCCTTTGGTGAATGGCTACTATAAATAGGATTAGAAAGTCCCTTTAAGTCGTTCTATTTATTGAGCAATCCTAACCGTTCAAATCGAACCAACGAAGCAGATTAAATGATAAAAATTTGATTTAGACCGTCCGACTGGATTCCTCGAGTATGTCGACGGTATGTTTATAAGTGTTAAAATTGTCCAAAAAAATTCTTGACAAATTTTCACTCACATAAATATACCGACGATATTGTTGCCGGTAATGTCCTTTCTCTGATATTGCTTTGCTATGCACAATATCCAACTCCGATAAGCTCTTTTCCGTCGCATTTGCCTTTTTGAAATTTTCTGACACATGAATGACGTTCATCGTACTCTATAATCTTACCTACTCAACACCAAAACTTGTGCTCATTGATATTTTGCAAGCCGAGCTTGAACTCAAATGTTAGGCCCGTCTCGAGGATAAATTATTGTATTGGATGGATGTTGTCATGTCCCAGTCCCAAAATACGTAGGACTAGGAACACGTAAGCATGTCAGCCGTATGTATATGGCAACTCCAATATATGGATACCATAATACATACGTTATAATATGAATATTAACTCACATGTGGTATATATATAGTCACAAGTCACAGAAATACTAATCTCATCCACACAACAAGTCATAGAAAAGAAATAACTAAACTAGAATAATGAGTCTGAATAATCCAAAATAATAGTCGAGTGGAGACAAATCCACTACCAATGACTATATCAATACTAAAATGAGGGAGAAGTATAAAACCACCAATATAAAATAATGTGATGATAGAAGAGTATCAGCTAAGCGATCCATCGCTAGAGATACTCAATGATGCTCAGAAGGTAAGACCTCATCGAAAGTGATAAGTGGTAAGTCCTGATCCGTGCTCCTGCGAATAGTCATGAACATCTACACCTGGAAAGGGACCAGGTTCTCAGAGGGACATAACAAGATACATATAAGCAAGCCAATTTGAATACAGTAAACATGCATAATGTTTGAAAATATATAAGTACGCTGTACAAGACAATCTATATGAATGCAAACGAGGACAACTTTTTGACATATGGGCAAGGGTAGGCTACTCGATCTAAGCCTCACAACTCACACACCCGTCTAGAACATCATCAGCCGACATATCGCGGGGGTAGCGACCCTCGTGACTCCATCAATCGACATACCGCGGGGGTAGCGACCATCGGACACGACTACCATAGTGCGTGCTAGTTACTACGGTTCACCATAGTGGTTAAAGCCCATACGCCTACTGATTTTCCTCTCATGATACTAAGTGTCATGTGTGTGTCAACATAGCTAATATATAGTAATGACTTAAAGAAACTACACATGGAATGAATATACAGAAATGCAATGAATATACAAAAATATAATAAGCATGCAAAGTACTGTAAATAATTTGGCAAGGTATCTTGCCTGGTCTGAAAAAGAATGAAGTCACAACTCAAGGCGTCGTCCGATCTACCCGTCACATAAATTAAACAAGTTAGGTTACAAAAGTGGGTGAATAGGTTTCTCCATTTAAATCTATTTTAATTCTGAATAAAATAACCTAAAATAGTATTTTAATCTTATTATAATCTGATTTTATTACTAAACCCTAATTTTGGTCCAAAGAAAATTAACTTTACGGATTTGTGATCCGTGACACGCAAATCGAGGCAATCCGTTGACCAAAAAGTTAACCGACTCAAATTCTAGATTTGTGTATAAAATCCTATAAATTTTAGCTCTACATGAACATTAAAATCAATAATTTTATAAAATCATAAGTCGGTAAAGCGTTATGGCCACAAGGGCGAATAGACGATAGTTTTCGGTGGTTTTCTATTTACGTCTACGTTGCACGAATTTTATAGTAGATTAAACTTATATGATAAATTTTGGAAATAGTATTTTATGTAATTTCATCATATCAACTTTCTAAAACTTTAAACGGTTCATAATTCTGAATTCGAAATCTCCTGAAATCTCGAAAATACGAAAACGCGTATGATTTTGGACAACTGGCACTTTTAGAATTTTTTGGAAAAATAGGTTCATAAATTATTAAAATAATTTATATAATCAGAAAACTAACCTTTATGTTGTTCTAACAAAAAAAATTGGAGCGCGTTTGGAGTCCGGAGATAGGAGATATCGTCTTTTTAAGTCGTCATAACTACTAGAAAATGAGGCTAAATTTATGACAAATTTTGACTCTTTTTGGACAAAAAAGAGAGGATTTTGTGGAAGAAAAATATGAAGGATGAGGTATTTATAATGGTGGACACTACTTAATTGAATACGACTATGATTGGCTAATTTGGATATGATTAGGATCAGTTTAAATAATGATAGGATATGCATGAAGTTTCTTTCCTAGTAGGCTCAGGATTTGAATTAATTTAAAATAGAGTTTGAGTTTATCTCAATAATTTATAATCTTAAATAAAATAAAGGATAATTCAAATAATTTATATATAATCTTATTAATATCTATTAACCCTAAATTATTATCTATCTAATATTAAGGCTATATATATCCAAATAAATCCTAAATAATTTCAAAAATCTAAATAAATTTCTTAAAATTCTAAATAAATTACAAAAAATATAATTAAATATTTTAACCTAAAATAAATATTTGGTAGGAATAATATGCAAGTATGGACTCATAGTAAATCATGGAAGTCCTAGAAATTTAGGTTTCCTATGTTTTAATTACCTAAAAATTCTAGAAAAATCTCCAAAAATCTAAAATAGCCTATAAATGATTCTAAATAAATATTTACATAAGTAAATATACTAAGAAATTTATTTTCTAATTAACTAAGAGAATACTCTAAAGTAATTTAATATCTATAATAAATATAATAATATAAAATATATACAAAATATCTATTTTTGGTGAGGGGGTTTACAATCTACCCAACTTAAAAGAATTTCGTCCTCGAAATTAACACTTACCAATATTCGTAATAAATCACAATAGCTATTAACACTTCTTTGCTAGCTTGCAGTTCTTCCTAAAAGGTTATGGTCAGCCACCCTAACACTTTTCTCCCTTATTGTCCATATACTATTCTTTTATCCTCTAACTCATCTACACTACCCAACTTAAAAGAATTTTACTAGTAGTCAAAGTCTTTTGTGGCTATTGTCTAGGTTGTTAGACGAATTTATTTATTGGGTCGAGAATCTTGGGATATCTGTCTAGAATCTCATAACCATAATTTTTTTTATAACCGTCAAGTATCGTAGTCTAATACTACCATGCCACCTGACCAGTATGTTTGTAATTACTTCGACTATTCTACTGTAACGGTCTAGCTGCAGCTGTCGCTACTTCGCCAGCGATTTGTCATAGTCGTCAGTTCATAACAAGTGCCTTCAATTCTTTCCTAAGCTTAGTATAAGTTTTTGGGCAAAAATTAAGGTCTTGAGTAGCTTATAAAACTATTAGAAGTATAAACTAATTCAATAATCCAACTAATTAACGTTTAGATTAAGGGATGTTATTCATGGTTTAAAATAATAAGAGGATACAGATATTGCTATAGTGCATATAAGGGTTATCATTATGAACTTATCTTTTAGTTATTAATCATTTACTAAACCATTTATGTTTTTAACTAACAAAATAAGGGTGAGGTTGAAGTAATTCAAATAATTCATAATGGCACGAAAGGATACGACTATGATAGGAAGAGTTAAGCACGAGATAAGGAATTGATATAGAAGAGAAGATGAGCCTTCCCAAGGGCGAGATGGTGATAGAGAAAGAATATTACTGCTGCTACTCGCGTTATCTATTAGCATCGCGTGTATGCCATCTGGGTAGAATATTAATATATCCTACAACTGCTAAACCACCATATATATAATTCTACGTCTACTATGCACCTAAGATCTCGTGTCATAAAAGGGGTCATGAGTATGCAATGACAAATATAACTAAAGGTCGTACCTGTATCTACGACTTCCTGTGCCTGCGCTTCCTTATTTGTCATCATGAGCGCTTGGCCTATGGGGTATATCTAGTACTATCCGTGTATCAAACTTATACTAAGCAGGAACGTTCGTCTTTTCGAAATAGGGGAAGACGGAAGGCAACAATAAAGAATTCAAGGAGGAGGTGATAGAATACAAGTTCGGGATTCAAAGGGATTAGAGAATTCGAAAGGGAGTTGCCAAGGCAGTTGTGGTTTGAAATCTTATTTTGGTAAATTCCTATTTGCATGTTTATATCAGAACAGTTATGTACCTGACATGATATGCTCTGACCAGTCTAGAGGGCAAGTATATTCGTCTAACAAGTTGAGTCAACTATATCTCAATCCACGTAAAGTAGTGATACGAAGAGTGAACCAAGCGCACTATGGTTGATCAGACCATAATGCACTAATTCTGATTTAGACAATGTATTAGTGTGGGCCCCCAATAATACATGTGTCATGAACAAGCTCAATAAAAGAATAAGCTTCCAAAACTAGGCTATAATAGCAGCATAAGTCGAGGTAGTAAAAATATAAGTACGTTTGATTATGATGGAAGAATGTACAGAATAATTTAAGTTCACCAAGAAGATCGGTGTTGTGCCTCTAAAGTTGCCATACTAATTTTTTTGTCTAAGTCTCTAGTCGACCAAATGGGGGTATGGGCCTCTAAAGTCTACAGTCTGGATAAACACTATCTTCTTATGCAAGTCTATAGTTGGTGTCATTCAATTATACTACATTAATGGGTCAAAAGGACTATGTGTTACTAGGTTATGAGGCATACTGTCCAACTTACAAAAATTTAACTATTAGTGTTATTGAATACTAGAGTGTATATACCTAGTACAAGTCATCTTCTAACCCCTATCAAGCAAGAGAGAAGATTGGCGTTGAGAAGGGATCAAGCAAGATGCAATGCAAGCAATCAAATAAGAATACGAGATTAAGTCAAGGGAGGTGATTAAATAAGTGGATGAGATCCTATATTTTAGTCCTATGCGCAGGCTTGCTCGGTACAGTAACGTAACCGAGATAATATGCTCTCGACCTACATGAGCCACCACAAAAACATGTCATGCCCCATTCCCAAAATACATAGGACTAGGAACACGTAAGCATGCCAGCCGTATGTATATGGCAACTCCAATATATGGATACCATAATACATACATACGCTGTAATATGAATATTAACTCACATGTGGTATATATATAGTCACAAGTCACAGAAATACTGATCTCATCCACATAACAAGTCATAGAAAAAAAATAACTAAACTAGAATAATGAGTCTGAATAATCTAAAATAATAGTCGAGTAGAGACAAATCCACTAATAATGACTATATCAATACTAAAATGAGGGAGGAGTATAAAACCACCAATATAAAATAATGTGATGATAGAAGAGTATCAGCTAAGCGATCCATCGCTAGAGATACTCAATGATGCTCAGAAGGTAAGACCTCCTCGAAAGAGATAAGTGATAAGTCCTGATCCGTGCTCCTGCGAATAGTCATGAACATCTACACCTAGAAAGGGACCAGGTCCTCAGAGGGACATAACAAGATACATATAAGCAAGCCAATTTGAATACAGTAAACATGCATAATGTTTAAAAATATATAAGTACGCTGTACAAGACAATCTATATGAATGCAAACGAGGACAACTTTTTGACATATGGGCAAGGGTAGGCTACTCGATCTAAGCCTCACAACTCACACACCCGTCTAGAATATCATCAGCCGACATACCGCGGGGGTAGCGACCCTCGTGACTCCATCAATCGACATACCGCGGGGGTAGCGACCATTGGACACGACTACCATATTGTGTGCTAGTTACTACGGTTCACCAGAGTGGTTAAAGCCTATACGCCTACTGATTGTCCTCTCATGATACTAAGTGTCATGTGTGTGTCAACATATCTAATATATAGTAATGACTGAAAGAAATTACACATGCAATAAATATACAGAAATGCAATGAATATACAAAAATATAATAAGCATGCAAAGTACTGTAAATAATTTGGCAAGGTATCTTGCCTGGTCTGAAAAAGAATGAAGTCCCAACTCAAGGCGTCGTCCGATCTATCCGTCACATAAATTAAACAAGTTAGGTTACAAAAGTGGATGAATAGGTTCATCCATTTTAATCTATTTTAATTATGAATAAAATAACCTAAAATAGTATTTTAATCTTATTATAATATGATTTTATTACTAAATCCTAATTTTGGTCCAAAGAAAATTAACTTTACAGATTTTTTATCCGTGACACGCAAATCGAGGCAATCCGTTGACCAAAAAGTTAACAGACTCAAATCCTGGATTTGTGTATAAAATTCTATAGATTTTAGCGCTGCATGAACGTCAGAATCGACGGTTTTATAAAATCAAAAGTCGGTAAAGAGTTATGGCCACAAGGGAGAATAGATGATAGTTTTCGGTAGTTTCCTATTTACATCTACGTTGTACAAATTTTACAGTAGATAAAATTATCTAAATTCTAAAAATATTATTTTATGTAAGTTCATCATATCAACTTTCTGAAACTTCAAACGGTTCATAATTTCGAATTCGGAATCTCCCGAAATCTCGAAAATACGAAAACACGTCAGATTTCGGACAGCTGGTACTTTTAAAATTTTCTGGAAAAATAGGTTCATAAATTATTAAAATAATTTATATAATCAGAAAACTAACCTTGATATTGTTCTAACAAAAAAAATTGGAGCGCGTTTGGAGTCCGGAGATAGGAGATATCGTCTTTTTAAGTCGTCATAACTACTAGAAAACGAGGCTGAATTTATGACGAATTTTGACTATTTTTGGACAAAAAAGAGAGGATTTTGGGGAAAAAAAAATATGAAGGATGAGGTATTTATAATGTTCGACACTATTTAATTGAATACAACTAGGATTGGCTAATTTGGATATGATTAGGATCAGTTTAAATAATGATAGGATATGCATGAAGTTTCTTTCCTCGTAGGCTCAGGATTTGAATTAATTTAAAATAGAGTTTGAGTTTATCTCAATAATTTATAATCTTAAATAAAATAAAAGATAATTCAAATAATTTATATATAATCTTATTAATATCTATTAAACCTAAATTATTATCTATCTAATATTAAGACTATATATATCCAAATAAATCCTAAATAATTTCAAAAATCTAAATAAATTTCTTAAAATTCTAAATAAATTACAGAAAAAATATAATTAAATATTTTAACCTAAAATAAATATTTGGTAGGAACAATATGCAAGTATGGACTCATAGTAAATCATAGAAGTCCTAGAAATTTAGGTTCCCTATGTTTTAATTACCTAAAAATTCTAGAAAAATCTCCAAAAATCTAAAATAGCCTAAAAATGATTATAAATAAATATTTACATAAGTAAATATACTAAGAAATTTATTTTCTAATTAACTAAGAGAATACTCTAAAGTAATTTAATATCTATAATAAATATAATAATATAAAATATATATAAAATATCTATTTTTGGTGAGAGGGTTTACAGACGCAGTGCACCTCCTCAACTTTTGTAGAAGACAAACTCTTGAGTGAGTCTCTACTTTGTGGACCTCCTCTACTTTGATTTGGCTTCGGGACTAACATGCAACTTGCGCAGAAAAAGAGCACATGAGCGAATTATGTAAAACAAAGTTTAGTTTTACCAGTCTCTGGAGAAGTCGCGCACACGACACTGTCCTAAGAGTTGATCCGAGGTCTATGTACATTCTGTTTTTGAATTTTTCCAGTGGTAAAACCTCCGTACTATCTGCTTCTCGTCGTTGCACATAATTTCGAGAGAATGATCCCATCTTAGCCTTTGCTCAAAGCACGAAATTAAGAAACATAGTTTATCTTGAACAAAAGAGATCGAGAATAGGAGAAATTTTTAGAACTTTTCCACATAAGATATTTGTATATATCTTCAAGAAGAAAATAAGTTATTTATATAGGAAAGGCCCAACCATATATGAGCTAATTAAGCTCCTTGTTAAAAGGCCAAAGAATTGGACATAGTTGGAGAATAAATCGATACTCGGTTAAAGTGGAAGAATGGCTCTCCCACGAATGGAAATAACATGACCCGGACAACTTGGTGAAATAACTTGGTTTTTCATAATTCTTAGTCAAAACATGCAACACACATCTCCATAATAATTTAACGATTGTCATGTAAAAGATGCACTGCGTCCGACACATCTAATAATTGCTCCGTCCGAGTAAAGGGTGTTGTGCCTCAAATGTTAATACCACTACCCTCATCTATAGTATTTCTTAATCTCCGGTTGTTGTTGATGTCTTCTAATCCTTACATATACTCAAAGTCCACAATTGCGGCCTACTTGTCATTTGGTTTTGGACTTGAATTGGATGGATACATGATGCATCCCTAGCCCATGCTTATTGCAGTGTCTATGCAAATTATTTTTCGGGCCCACGACCACAAAGCTTATGTAAACCCCCTCAACCAGATTTCAGTATTTTAAAATTATTTTTAGCTAATTAAAATTATTGCAACTTTTTAAATATTATTTTGCTTACATATCCTATTGTTTGTGCACCTGTCCATCACCTAATTAATTAGAGCATTACACTAGCTGTAATTCTCAAACAAAGTTCACATACTTGTCCTAGACATGTTAGACTATTTTCCTAAATTTTGTACAACTCCCAGATGCTTTATTTTGAGCCTCGTTTGAGACGCACAAATATCGTTGCAAAAGTTCGTATTTAGTTCCTATTTAATTTTCTGCTCTTTACCCATCTCTGTACCCCTAGAGATTTGAGGACCAGTAGGCACCTGTTTTGCCCAAACAAAAATACGATAATATTCTAGACTGAATATACTACAATTAGTGTATTGACACCGTAGAAAAATTATGATCCTAACTGCCCCTAAATAATTAGTGAACATCGTGCGCAGTATTTATTAAATAATAAATACGGTGACCCGTATCACCTAAGAACCAGGCCCTGCCCCTGCCCAGACTCACCCCCACACCCCCAGGGCACTCCCCCAGCTTTTTCCCTCATTTTTGTGAATTTTAGTAATTTTAGGAATCAGGTGATTTTCCAGATAAATTGCGTAATTACGCAAAATACCAATTTTAGGACCTATTTGCAATTTATTAATTTACAGGGGTTTTTCTGCAAAATTTCCTGTGAGGTGTCACCTCCCTATTGGCTGGTGAACGTGCACCGTACACGTGTCAGCGGGACCCACCATAAATATCTGAAAATATCAGCCAAGATATTTTAAGGTATTAAATTACCTAAATACCCTTAACTATTCATCCTATTTACAAACCTACCCCCAACCCTAATTCCTATATATACTCCCCCCCCTTCACCCGAACTCCCCATCCTTCCACCCTCAGCCACCCCCGTCCCCGACCCCTAGCCCTCAGCCTCGCCACCCCCTGGCCTCCTCCCCGGCCACCGGACCACCACCCTAGCCTCCGCCACCCGCCGCCAGCCTCGGCCACACCACCATCACCAACAACAGCAGCATCACTACCCCCACCACCCGACCGCCCCTAACCATCCCCTCCGGCCGTCTTGGTCCACCACCACCACCACCATCTGCTTCGCCATCCTCCCCTCCGCCGAACCACCACCTTCCCGCCGTCCCACGGCCACCGCCCCGGCCGCCAGCCTCCCCGCAACTCCTCCCCGACCATCCGACCACAACCCGAGTCGACCCACCCCGACCTTCCTAACCACCACCACCGCCACCACAGACCTCCGCCACCACCACGACCACCTCCGCCGACCTCTCCTCCTCCACCCCGACACCATGAGCCGCCTCCACCACCACCGCAACCGCCGCCGGAGCTGCTGCAGCTACCGCTACTACTGCTGTTGCTAACTGCAGCTGCTGCTGCAGTTACTGTTCCGGCCGGCCGCCGTCGGCTCCGCCGCCGTCCTCCTGCCGGCGGCAAGTCCAGTGGGCCCCCTGTCAGATAGGTATACCCCCCCACCCTCTCTGTACGTATATACATATATATAGGTATATGTATGTATATGTGTATATATAATAGTATAAATATGTATATTTATTTATATATATGTTTATATATATATATTATAATATATAATATATATTATAATTTATATTACTGTATATATACAGTATATTTATACAGTATACATATATTATTATTATATATTTAATATGTATTTAATATATATATTTATGTATATATATATATATATATATATATATCTATGTATATTTATACATATATATTATATATATAATGTATTATATATTTATATATATATTATGTATTATATAATTATTATTATATTTACAATAAATATATATACAGTGTATATATATTTATTATATGTATTATGCATTTTTATTATTATTTAAATATGCATTTATTTCATATATATATGTATATATATATATTTATGTATATACTTAAATGTATAATTTATATATAACATATTACTATTATTATTATTATATATTACAGTATATTATATGTACAATACTATTTATATATATACTAAATACTATATGTATATATATATATATATAGTATTACTATCATATATTATATGTATATATATGTTTTTTTTATTTGTTTATATATATATATACATATATTTTCATATATGTATATAATCTATATGTATTATATAATATACATGTAAACATATTATTTATATATATTTAATATTCAGATTATATGTATATATATATATATATATATATATATATATATATATATATATATATATATATATATATATATATATATATATATATATATATATATATATATATATATATATTTATTTATGTATATATGTATATATATATATATGTATATATGTATATATATTGTATTATATCTATATATATGAGCTATATATATATATAAGTATATTTATATATATATATATATATATATATATCCTGCTTTATATTTTATATATATATATATATATATATATATATATATATATATATATATATATATATATATATATATATATATATATATATATATATATATTAATACATATATAATTATGTAGTATGTAATATATATATAACATATGTATTTTTTTCCTTGCATTTATATATATTATATATACTTATATATATGTGTTATATATATATAAGCTATATTTAAAAACAAGTATATTTATATATATATATTTCTTTAAATCTTATATGTACATATATTTACATTACTACATATATATATATATTATGTAGTACATAAAATATATATAGGATATATATATATTTTATTATTTCTTCTTACATTTTGTATATATATAAATATATAAGTACTTATATTTATTTATCTCTATAAGTATTTATGATGTGTAATATTATTATATATTATTATGTCTTAATACTATATATGTATTAATACATATATATTATTATGTATTTATTTTCATAAGTATAAATGCTATATATATATTATATATAGGACTTTACATGCATCTATATTTAAAAGGTATTTAATGTACGCTTTATGTAAATTATATTTACAAACCCTGTATGTCCTAAACAGAATACACCTGCAACGCAGTCAGTGACCCCTGGTCACAGGGCCCCTCAGACTTGACTGCAAGAACAGGTTCTTGGTGCTTCCAGCACAAAGGAGTAGGCAAGTATACCTTGCCAAGTTTTTACTGTTTAAATATTAAACTGTTGAATGTTATTGTTAGTAAATTTCATATGACAGTAAGTATCTGAGACTGCCTCGGGTACCGTCAACATGCACGTTGACGCGTAGTGTAATTAACCTAGTCTTTACAGACTTACCATCAACTGTGAGGTTATCCTAATATCCTCTTAGACCCTGACACGGGTACACGCAACAAGGTTGCACTTCATTTTGGGATGCAAGTTTACGTAGTTGATTAGCTACCAGTACGTACGACGTGCATCACGGATTAGAATAAAGTCAGGAGAGCTACGACTTGGCATTAGTTACATTGGGCGGGGAGAACGACTAAAAGACGTATGGGACACCCACCTCTTTATCCCGATACCGCACTCGACGGAGTGATACGGCTGTTATATATATATATTCCGGTGACCATGCTCCTCGGAGATGGTGTATTGCATAGTGCCCTTGAACGGGGGCATATGTGGCATATATTAGCCAGTCACTACGGATTGGTGAATTACGTCAGCATATGTCTAGCCACACTTTTCCATACGTACTAGGTTGTCTCAAATTGCATTCACCTAGATGGCTAGCACACCCTGTTATTTATTCAGTATTCATATACATGGCATGCTTTTCTGTATCTTGTTACGTCCCACTGAGGACCTGGTTTCCTGCCAGGTTTAGATGAGACACTCTACCCCACAGTACATGGACCTGGACAGGAGACTGGAGATGTCCCTGAGAAACAGTTAGAGGAGATGCCATCAGAGTCTGCCTGAGTACACTGGAGTTGGAGCTACATATTTCAAGGACGATGCACTAGATATCTTATTTTGCTTATCTTTTGTAGTGGGTTTGTTCCCACCAGATATTATCTGATCTGTATTATGACATTTCAGACTTAGCTATATATATAATCAGCACTATTTTCCATATTTCATGATATTCCTGTGGATGAGATAGATTTACCTATATTTAGACTTGTAGTATTTTAGGACAGCGTAGCACATCACTTTGGGTCCATTAAATTGGGTAATCCCTTAGTGACGTGTCAGCTGGCCAATGCCACGTGGCCTAGTTCCATATATTTTTGGGACTGGAGCGTGACATAGTTTTAGTGGTGGCCCATGCAGGTCCAGTTAATTGCTAGTGGTGTGATTACATGCCCAGCAAGCCTGCACTAGGACAGAAATACTAGGTCTCATCCACTCTGATTTCATCCATAAATTCTTGCATCCTGCTTGATTATCATTTATTATTTCCTTCGTACTTTTCTAAATTATTCTATCTTCTTCAGAAATATGGACATACCCAGCGGACACGCTAATAATGGGGTTGACCAAGCAACAGACCCATCGCCAGATATCCAAAGGACTCCAACCCTTCCGAGAGACAAATCCCCAAGAAGGATGCTGGTCAATCCAACAACCCCAGCCCAGCTAGAAGGGCAAACTTTTCAAGCACCAACACCGCAGGCGGAGACACCTTTGCCTCCACCTCCAGCCCTCTCAGCCCTGATGCCACAGCTTGAGGGACAAACCCAGATGTTCCAATATTTCCAAACCCTGTTGCAGGCTCAGTGGCAACAGACTGAAGTCCTGAGACAGGCTCAGTGGCAACAAACTGAAGCCCTGAGACAGACCTTGATAACAGCTCTGGAGATGACAACTGCCCCGGCACTGGCACCTGTCCAACCCCCTAATACTATTCAAGGATTTCGCCGAATGAGCCCGAGAACCTTTTCTGGCAACGAAACTCCAGAAGAGATCTCAGACTGGATCTCCAACACGGAAATACTGCTGGAAGGTTCACAAATTCATCCCGACCTATGGATGACTGCAGTAAGGGCCCAACTAAAAGGCAACGCCCATCACTGGTGGAACTCCATCGAGCGCAGCACCGGCAAGAACCATACTTGGGAGCAATTCCTAGAATACTTCAAGGCGAAATACTTTCCAGCCACGGTCAGAGATGATCTGTACTCCCAGTTTCTGCATTTGGAACAAGGAAATATGACCGTCGATGCCTACGACGCAGAATTCAGTCGACTAAGTCAATTCGGTGCAAACCTGATACCCAACGAGCTGGAGAAGGCCCTGAAATTTTATCACGGCCTTACTTTCGAGCTCCAAGGGCATACCACGGCACAGTCGAGGATTTCCTACGAGGAAATTCTTTCAGAGGCAAGGATACAAGAAGCCATTGGCCGAGAAGTAAGATGCTCAAATCCAACCATATCAGCCCGAGACCAGACCGGAGCAGGAGGACCAATCCGTCACCCGGAAAATCAGGCACCACACAAGACAGGGCCATATCAATGCAAGGAACTTCCGACTTGTCACTATTGTGGCAGGAAAGGACATTATGCCAAAAACTGCCGAAGGAAGTATAGACTATGCCTGATATGTGGAGACAATCAACATAGGGCCAGAGACTGCCCACAACACAGAGAAGCAGCATTCCAGAATGGGCAAGGACCAGCAGCACCAGCCCAGAAAATGCAACCCCCTACTAGAGTTCAGCATTCTCCAGCATCTGGAAGATTTCAGAGGGGACCACCCTTGGCCACTCAGGAATTGCAGTACTATCTAGCCAGACAACAAACCGAAAGACAAAGGCATGAGCAGGCCTTTGCACTAGCTGCAGTTGTAGAAGAACCGGAAGGTGAAACCATTTCAGGTACCACTATAGTTACATTATTACCTACAAACTGCATTATTTGATTCTAGAGCTACACTGTCTTCATATCTAGTAGTTTCGTAGCCATGCAAATAGCCATTTTACCATAGGAGGCATTGTTCCAGTTACCAATATTACTAAAGCATGCTAGTAGTCATGTATAATAGAGTAATGAGAACGCGATTCTTGGTACTTCCAATACCAAACTTCGACGCTGTCTTAGGCATGGATTGATTTAAACCAGTACAAATGCTATACTAGACTACGGGAAGAGAAGCATCATCTGTAGACCACCAAGTTACCCATTCAGATATAGATAGTACCTAGGATAGCAAATCATAGTAGTTAACCCTAGCTACCGACCGACCTAAATATTGTTTCCACCTCTAGATAATAATCAGGACTAAGCAAGAATAGATAGGTAGATAGACTTTGATTGCTAGGCTCAACATGAGAATGAGGTGATAACTGAGAACTTAAGGTAATTTTGGAAATAGAGCAAATGGATTTAAGGAGAGATTATAGACAGATGTTAGCCTTGAGAGAAAATATCATGAACTACCATTAATATACGACCTGTTGTAAACCGGATGATACCCCTATGATTTGGATGAAGGGTATACATAGAGTAAAATAGGAGGTCATGTGTTTTGAAGATCCCACCTACCCGAGGAACTATCAGACTCGGAAGAAGAGAAAAACTAAGCCCGAGATACATCAGACCCTTCGATGTGATGGAACACATCAGAGAAATGGATTACAAGATAAACTCTTCCTCAGACATTGGAAACAGTACATAACGTCTTCCACGTATCCAATTAAGAAGGTACACTCCGAACCCAAGTCATGTGCTGGACCATTCAGAGATCACCATCGGTCCAAGCTTATCATACCAGGAAAAGCCGTAGAAATCCTAGATCAAAGCGAGAAGGTGTTGCAACGCCAGACTATCTCTTTAATTCGTATTGCATGAAAATATCATGCACCAGGTGAATCAACCTAGGAACGAGAAGAGGATATTCGACAGCGTTTCCCCCATCTATTTCCAGACCAGGGTATGTCCTGATATTTCTAATCAAATTTTTAGTTATCATTATATGTCTTTATCCTAATATTTCAAATCAATCTCTTTCATTATATGTCTGTTTTTATTTCGAGGGCAAAATATTCTAAGGAGGATAGATTGTAAACCCCCTCAACCAGATTTCAGTATTTTAAAATTATTTTTAGCTAATTAAAATTATTGCAACTTTTTAAATATTATTTTGCTTACATATCCTATTGTTTGTGCACCTGTCCATCACCTAATTAATTAGAACATTACACTAGCTGTAATTCTCAAACAAAGTTCACATACCTGTCCTAGACATGTTAGACTATTTTTCTAAATTTTGTACAACTCCCAGATGCTTTATTTTGAGCCTCGTTTGAGACGCACAAATATCGTTGCAAAAGTTCGTATTTAGTTCCTATTTAATTTTCTGTTCTTTACCCATCTCTGTACCCCTAGAGATTTGAGGACCAGTAGGCACCTGTTTTGCCCAAACAAAAATACGATAATATTTTAGACTGAATATACTACAATTAGTGTATTGACACCGTAGAAAAATTATGATCCTAACTGCCCCTAAATAATTAGTGAACATCGTGCGCAGTATTTATTAAATAATAAATACGGTGACCCGTATCACCTAAGAACCAGGCCCTGCCCCTGCCCAGACTCACCCCCACACCCCCAGGGCACTCCCCCAGCTTTTTCCCTCATTTCTGTGAATTTTAGTAATTTTAGGAATCAGGTAATTTTCCAGATAAATTGCGTAATTACGCAAAATACCAATTTTAGGACCTATTTGCAATTTATTAATTTACAGGGGTTTTTCTGCAAAATTTCCTGTGAGGTGTCACCTCCCTATTGGCTGGTGAACGTGCACCGTACACGTGTCAGCGGGACCCACCATAAATATCTGAAAATATCAGCCAAGATATTTTAAGGTATTAAATTACCTAAATACCCTTAACTATTCATCCTATTTACAAACCTACCCCCAACCCTAATTCCTATATATACTCCCCCCCTTCACCCGAACTCCCCATCCTTCCACCCTCAGCCACCCCCGTCCCCGACCCCTAGCCCTCAGCCTCGCCACCCCCTGGCCTCCTCCCCGGCCACCGGACCACCACCCTAGCCTCCGCCACCCGCCGCCAGCCTCGGCCACACCACCATCACCAACAACAGCAGCATCACTACCCCCACCACCCGACCGCCCCTAACCACCCCCTCCGGCCGTCTTGGTCCACCACCACCACCACCATCTGCTTCGCCATCCTCCCCTCCGCCGAACCACCACCTTCCCGCCGTCCCACGGCCACCGCCCCGGCCGCCAGCCTCCCCGCAACTCCTCCCCGACCATCCGACCACAACCTGAGTCGACCCACCCCGACCTTCCTAACCACCACCACCGCCACCACAGACCTCCGCCACCACCACGACCACCTCCGCCGACCTCTCCTTCTCCACCCCGACACCATGAGCCGCCTCCACCACCACCGCAACCGCCGCCGGAGCTGCTGCAGCTACCGCTACTACTGCTGTTGCTAACTGCAGCTGCTGCTGCAGTTACTGTTCCGGCCGGCCGCCGTCGGCTCCGCCGCCGTCCTCCTGCCGGCGGCAAGCCCAGTGGGCCCCCTGTCAGATAGGTATACCCCCCCACCCTCTCTGTACGTATATACATATATATAGGTATATGTATGTATATGTGTATATATATAATAGTATAAATATGTATATTTATTTATATATATGTTTATATATATATATTATAATATATAATATATATTATAATTTATATTACTGTATATATACAGTATATTTATACAGTATACATATATTATTATTATATATTTAATATGTATTTAATATATATATTTATGTATATATATATATATATATCTCTATGTATATTTATACATATATATTATATATATAATGTATTATATATTTATATATATATATTATGTATTATATAATTATTATTATATTTACAATAAATATATATACAGTGTATATATATTTATTATATGTATTATGCATTTTTTTTATTATTTAAATGTGCATTTATTTCATATATATATGTATATATATATATTTATGTATATACTTAAATGTATAATTTATATATAACATATTACTATTATTATTATTATATATTACAGTATATTATATGTACAATACTATTTATATATATACTAAATACTATATGTATATATATATATATATATATATATATATATATATAGTATTACTATCATATATTATATGTATATATATGTTTTTTTTATTTGTTTATATATATATATACATATATTTTCATATATGTATATAATCTATATGTATTATATAATATACATGTAAACATATTATTTATATATATTTAATATTCAGATTATATGTATATATATATATATATATATATATATATATATATATATATATATATATATATATATATATATATATATGTATATATATTGTATTATATCTATATATATGAGCTATATATATATAAGTATATATATATATATATATATATATATATATATATATATATATATATATATATATATATATCCTGCTTTATATTATATATATATATATATATATATATATATATATATATATATATATATATATATATATATATATATATATATATATATATATATATATATATATATATATATATATATATATATATATATATATATATATATATATTAATACATATATAATTATGTAGTATGTAATATATATATAACATATGTATTTTTCTCCTTGCATTTATATATATTATATATACTTATATATATGTGTTATATATATATAAGCTATATTTAAAAACAAGTATATTTATATATATATATATTTCTTTAAATCTTATATGTACATATATTTACATTACTACATATATATATATATATTATGTAGTACATAAAATATATATAGCATATATATATATTTTATTATTTCTTCTTACATTTTGTATATATATAAATATATAAGTACTTATATTTATTTATCTCTATAAGTATTTATGATGTGTAATATTATTATATATTATTATGTCTTAATACTATATATGTATTAAAACATATATATTATTATGTATTTATTTTCATAAGTATAAATGCTATATATATATTATATATAGGACTTTACATGCATCTATATTTAAAAGGTATTTAATGTACGCTTTATGTAAATTATATTTACAAACCATGTATGTCCTAAACAGAATACACCTGCAACGCAGTCAGTGACCCCTGGTCACAGGGCCCCTCAGACTTGACTGCAAGAACAGGTTCTTGGTGCTTCCAACACAAAGGAGTAGGCAAGTATACCTTGCCAAGTTTTTACTGTTTAAATATTAAACTGTTGAATGTTATTGTTAGTAAATTTCATATGACAGTAAGTATCTGAGACTGCCTCGGGTACCGTCAACATGCACGTTGACGCGTAGTGTAATTAACCTAGTCTTTACAGACTTACCATCAACTGTGAGGTTATCCTAATATCCTCTTAGACCCTGACACGGGTACACGCAACAAGGTTGCATTTCATTTTGGGATGCTAGTTTACGTAGTTGATTAGCTACCAGTACGTACGACGTGCATCACGGATTAGAATAAAGTCAGGAGAGCTACGACTTGGCATTAGTTATATTGGGCGGGGAGAACGACTAAAAGACGTATGGGACACCCACCTCTTTATCCCGATACCGCACTCGACGGAGTGATACGGCTGTTATATATATATATATTCCGGTGACCATACTCCTCGGAGATGGTGTATTGCATAGTGCCCTTGAACGGGGGCATATGTGGCATATATTAGCCAGTCACTACGGATTGGTGAATTACGTCAGCATATGTCTAGCCACACTTTTCCATACGTACTAGGTTGTCTCAAATTGCATTCACCTAGATGGCTAGCACACCCTGTTATTTATTCAGTATTCATATACATGGCATGCTTTTCTGTATCTTGTTACGTCCCACTGAGGACCTGGTTTCCTGCCAGGTTTAGATGAGACACTCTACCCCACAGTACATGGACCTGGACAGGAGACTGGAGATGTCCCTGAGAAACAGTTAGAGGAGATGCCATCAGAGTCTGCCTGAGTACACTGGAGTTGGAGCTACATATTTCGAGGACGATGCACTAGATATCTTATTTTGCTTATCTTTTGTAGTGGGTTTGTTCCCACCAGATATTATCTGATCTGTATTATGACATTTCAGACTTAGCTATATATATAATCAGCACTATTTTCTATATTTCATGATATTCCTGTGGATGAGATAGATTTACCTATATTTAGACTTGTAGTATTTTAGGACAGCGTAGCACATCACTTTGGGTCCATTAAATTGGGTAATCCCTTAGTGACGTGTCAGCTGGCCAATGCCACGTGGCCTAGTTCCATATATTTTTGGGACTGGGGCGTGACAACTTATCTTTCGGTTGAAAATCTATACGATATGCATGTCTAGACTCAAAGTTGAATACATCTCTACTCTTATAATAAGACATCAAAACAGTTCAAAATTGAATCGTCTAAGTCGTATGTAAATACTCTACTAACTAATTTTTTAAAATAATTAATTATTTAAGTACCTAATATTATATATTTACTACTAAATAATTCTAACTCATAACTATTTTTTAAAAATAATTAATTATTTAAGTATATAATATTGTATATTTACAGTTAAATAATACTAATTCAAATGGTTAAGACGAAAAATATTTTCCTTGCTTGTTCTACTAATAACTTCAATGGAATATGCTTAAATGTGTTTTACAATCGCAGTTGCAAACAGACAAAACAAAGTACAACTTGCAGAAGATTAAAAGAAGGAGAAGATGAAACAACTTTTGCTGGGATGTTAAGGATCACTGTTGCTCAAAGCAAGATTCGTCCAACACGATCCGAATTCAGCAACCAACAAGTTCTCGAAGAACTTCGAAAACGCTCGCGTCACCTCCTTTCTGGACTAACACGAACTCTCTGAACTCCAATGACGATCACAATAGCAACTCTCTTCGTCTCTCAGTTAATTGTAAATTATCAAAAAAAAAAAAAAGAAGAAGAAGTAGATGATAAACTTAATTCACCTATTCTAATTCACAACGTGTTCCTTACATAAATGGTGTTCATTACATAAATGACAATTATAAGAGGTGGTAACACTGGAAAAATACAGCTACTATCCGAAAACAAATATAAATAATAAAACAAAAACAAAAGTAAATGAAGCTTGAATTCAAGTTCCTTCTTAATATACTACCCATTAAATGCACCAATATATTCTGGGGAAAAAAAGAAATACGCAAATATATCACCACTTAAAACTTTCTTAAAACGAAAATGTAAACTTCTCCAAGAATAGAAGCCAACACAAGATACAGTTCATTACAATTATAATTCATGTAATCAAACGTTCAAATTCTCCATCAAAATATATTCCTATTAAATTCCATTAATTCACCTTATTTGTTGGTGACACCGTATCCGCATTTATTCATTTCTGTCACTGGCCATGCACTGCACCTATATATAAGCAAGCCATCGCTCCCAAAGTCCATGCATCCACTACTCCACTAGCAATATCCATGGCTTCCTTCTCTTCCCTCTCCCTCTCCCTCTCCCTCATCTTCGCCATACTTCTCTTCCACTCATATGATCCGGCTATAGTGCAATGTCGTAACCTCGGCATTCCTTCGACTGCGGTCGTCGCCGACGACAAGTTACAAACGTACATAGTCCACGTCCGACCGATCGTCGCCATCAACGCTGCCGGTTCCCTGGAGGACTACTACCGGTCCTTCTTGCCCACGTCCCCCGCCGATGGCTCCGCCGAGCCCCGGCTCGTCTACTCCTACACGGAGGTCTTCAGCGGCTTTGCGGCGAAGCTGACCGAGCAAGAACTCGACGAGATGGCCAAGAAGGAAGGCTTCGTCCGCGCGTATCCGAATAACATCATCCCCCTCCTCACCACCCACACCCCGGTCTTCCTCGGTCTCCAGTCCGGGTCCGGAGGCGGCGGCATTTGGAACTCGTCGAGCTTCGGAGAGGGTGTCATTATCGGACTCTTGGACACGGGAATCACCCCTGATCACCCTTCCTTCAGCGACAAAGGAATGCCGGCGCCGCCCGCCACGTGGAAGGGCGCCTGCGAGCTCGAGGGGGGATGCAACAATAAAATTATCGGCGCGAGGGGTTACGGGATTTCGGCGAACAAGCCCTCGGACGAAGTAGGCCACGGCACCCACACGTCCGCCACGGCCGCGGGCAGCGTCGTGTCGGGCGTCGATGCGTTCGGTCTCGGGACCGGTGCGCCGACCGGGATGGCGCCCAAGGCCCACATTGCGATGTACAAGGTGTGCAGTGAGGATGGCTGCAGGTCTGCTGATATTCTCGCCGGGCTGGATGATGCCGTCAAGGACGGAGTCGACGTGCTCTCGCTCTCGCTCGGCGGGACCTCCGTCGCTTACAGCGACGATCCTATCGCCATCGGCGCCTTCGCCGCGACCGAGAAGGGCATCGTTGTCGTCTGTGCTGCTGGCAATGCCGGTCCGAGGCCTAGAACGCTGTCGAACGAGGCTCCATGGATACTCACTGTGGCGGCGAGCTCCGTCGACAGGAGCTTCCGGTCGACGGTTCATCTCGGCAATGGGAAGAGCTTCGACGGAGAAACCCTCTTCCAGCCGGCCAACTTCAGCTCCGATCAGCTCCCCCTGGTGTTCCCCGGCGACGACGGCAGCACCGCCTCCATCTGCGATTCCTTATACGGCTACGACGTCGAGGGGAAGATTGTCGTCTGCGTCACAGGCGAGATCGCGCCGACGGAGAAGAGCCAGGTCGTCAAGTCGGCAGGAGGCGCCGGCATGGTCCTTATAAACCAGCTGGAGATGGGCTATACGACCATGGCGGCCGACCACGCCGTCCCGACGGTTCATATCCCCTTCGCCGATGCGAAGGAGGTCGTAGCGTACCTCCGCTCGGACAAATCTCCGACCGCGTCGATCAGCTTCAACGGCACGGTGCTCGGAACGTCTCCAGCCCCGACAGTCGCGTACTTCTCATCCCGTGGCCCGAGCCAGCAGTCGGCCGGCATTCTGAAGCCGGACGTCAGCGCGCCGGGCCTGAACATCCTTGCGGCGTGGCACACTACCGTCGGCGCCTCGGCGGAAGGGGAGTTCGGGTACAATGTGATCTCCGGCACGTCCATGGCGACGCCCCACGTCAGCGGCATCGCCGCGCTAGTCAAGAGCCTGCACCCGGACTGGACTCCTGCGGCGATCAAGTCCGCGATCCTGACCACGTCCGACGCGGTCGACCGCGACGGAAATCCGATCGAGAACGAGCAGCACCAGGCCGCGAGCTTCTACGTGAAGGGCGCCGGACATATCAACCCCCCCAAAGCGGCCGAGCCGGGTCTGGTTTACGACTTGGGCGTGGAGGACTACATTGCTTTCCTGTGCGGATTGGGGTTAGGGGACAGCGGGGTCGGAGCCATCGCCCGGCGGTCGAACGCCACCTGCGCCGGAGTGAAGGAGGTTACCCAGTTCGATCTGAACTATCCGACCATTACTGTTTCGCCTGGGGCTACTGTGAACCGGACGGTTACTAACGTAGGCGCCGCGAATGCAAAGTACACTGTGGAGGTGGATGCGCCCAAGGGAGTGACCGTGACGGTGGAGCCGCAGACTCTGCAGTTCTCCAAGGCAGGCGAGAAGTTGACGTACTCGGTGGGCGTGAGCGGAAGCAGCACCGGTGAGGGGAACTTGAAGTGGGTGTCAGGGAAGGTGGTGGTGAGGAGCCCCCTTGTGATCATCGCTACCAAGTGAAAAATGATCTCTAGTCCGTCCTTTCGATTGAGTAACTTATTGCTTATAGCCTACTGGATCTCCATCAAATGTTGCTGATTTGTTTCTCAAGATTTTCATTATTGGGAGGAATGTATGATAAAAGAAACCAAGATAAAAGGGAATAGACTTGAATTGTATTGCTTGTCAATTAAACTTGTGAACGGTTATATCTTTGCATGCTTGTTCGTTCGAAATGTTTATCATATGCATAGATGCAAGTTTGAATGTACCAAGCTATATCCTGAATGCATGAATTTAACGTAGATGCAATGTAAAATAAATTATGCAATACTGCTTGTCTTGTACTCATGTAGCCTCAAGGCGAATCACGTAGCCTCCGGGGGAATGCTTGTTAACGTAGCCTCCGGACGAATGATTGTTAATGTGCTATCACGGACAACTTGTGCAGAAGGTGTAGTTCCTGCGGGCGGCTGCTGGGGCACTGGCACCGTTCCGGATCCGGACGGAACTAACGTTAATCTCACGTATTAGGACGGGATGGTATGCGGCGCCTCACGTTCTTGCACGTAGCAAACCATCTTCGTCACAGACTAGTGTCCATTATGGCAATCAAGCCAGTGATCATCTTGTATATTTAAACCTGTTGCAAACTAACTTGTGTCTTCGTGGTAGGGAAGACATGGTGAGTATTGTGCAGGTAATTCAGACGGACAGGTAAAATCCATCGAACGGTGGCAAGTTCATTTCAGTATCATACATATATACTGTTGCTTGTAAATGAACTAAGGCAAGATAGAAACCCACAAAATATGCATGCTTCATTAAAACAACGTGTTGATTGGTATAGTTCGGTTAGCTCGCCTTCACCAGTATGTTTCTACATGCTGACCCTCGTTGAAACAGGTTCTCCGCACCAAGGCGAACCGAGCGAGGAACCGAAGTCGTCTTCCCGATCCAGTCCAGCTGTTGGCGCATCTTCACCGCGCCCCTTGAAGCATTTTGGAGTCCGAAGCTTGCAACTCTTCATACACAAATGCAGCTTCGTGGCAAAGCCGTCCTCCAGCCCGGAGGTCTTTATCATTTTGAGTTTATAAAGGGATGTAATGTACAGGACTGCTATCTCATTTTGAGTCATCTCTTTTGTAATCCCGTGCGGCATATTAGCTGACTCGTTCAAGAGTTTGTAATAGATGTTCATTATCAATAAAGAGAACTTTTTCATGTTTCAAATCTGTGTTTCAATTTATCTGCATACTCTGAATATGTGCTTACTATGCAAAATACTTTAGCCTTGTGCGGGCGCAACCCCAGGCCCGCACGGCATCACGATTCGGGGGACGCCCCAACGATTCTACGGAATCGGGTCGTGACATAGTGGTATCAGAGCACAGATTCAAAGTTCCTTAGACTTCGTGCTGGAAAAGTTCCTTTGACAATCAAATTCCTGTGCGAACTCTTGAACTCGCTAGGCCAAAATGAGATACGTTCATGCAATAAGTCCATAATACATTATGATCCTAATGTAATTTACCTTCTTTTGAAGGAATGACTCCAGCGCAATCTGTAGCGCAAACACCGGACGAAACCCAAGGGCAACAAAGTAGTTCGGGCACTTCGGGAAGTTCAAGGAGCCAGCGAGCCACGCCAAGCATCGATCCCATCCAACAAATGTTGCGGATGTTGGAGAAAAACCAACAAAGGGACGAGGCTCGCTATGAACCGGCCGAGAAGCGAGCGAAAGAGAGTCAGCTCAAGTTTCAAGACAATATAGAAGCTCGATTCTCAGTCCAGCAAAAGCAGGTGGATGCCCTGCAACAGATCGTTCAGACTTTGGCTTCCAACCATTCCACGGCAAGAGCGCTGACTCCGGTGGAACAACCCGTGCTTGAAGTAGAGACGTCGCAAATTCCAAGGGCGAGGGACGTGACTGCCTTCGACTTTGGCCACTTTAAGAAAGTATGCAACACCCCATTCAACGGGACTGAGGACGCAATCGTAGCTCTAGATTGGTTGGCCGAACTTGAAGATCACTTCGCTCTGCTAGAGGTCTCCGAAGAGAAGCGTGTCGCCTGCGCGCAACTACAGCTCCGCCTCAATGCACACGATTGGTGGGACGTGCATCGACGATCTCTCCAATTTGATCACGGAGAGGAGGCGATCTCGTGGACGACTTTTTGTGCCGCGTTCGAAGAGGAGTTTGTACCCCCTCCAGTACAACGTCGGATGGAGAACGAGTTCGTGCAACTGAGGCAAGGTAGCATAACTGTTAAGCAGTACTCCGCCGAATTCAACCGTCTCTCCAAATTCGCTAGGGCCTATTTACCTGATGCACCGAGTCGAGCTAGAAGGTTTGAAGGTGGACTACACCCTGCCATCAATGTGCACGTAGTCGTTCATCAGTATCGGACAATGCGTGAAGTCATGAATCATGCCCTATCACTTGAACCACAGTATCCTCATGTTGCTGCCGAAGTTGTCTTCCCGATCTAGTCCAGCTGTTGGCGCATCTTCACCGCGCCCCTTGAACCATTTTGGAGTCCGAAGCTTGCAACTCTTCATACACAAATACAGCTTCGTGGCAAAGTCGTCCTCCAGCCCGGAGGTCTTTATCATTTTGAGTTTATAAAGGGATGTAATGTACAAGACTGCTATCTCATTTTGAGTCATCTCTTTTGTAAGCCCGTGCGGCATATTAGCTGACTCGTTCAAGAGTTTGTAATAGATGTTCATTATCAATAAAGAGAACTTTTCCATGTTTCAAATCTGTGTTTCAATTTATCTGCGTACTCTGAATATGTGCTTACTATGCAAAATACTTTAGCCTTGTGTGGGCGTAACCCCAGGTCCGCACGGCATCACGATTCGGGGGATGCCCCAACGATTCTACGAAATCGGGTCGTGACAAACCGTACGGCTAAGGGATAAGAAATATGAGTTTATACATAAGACTGCTTGTAGTGCCCCGCTCCGCGTTGGCGCTATGTACAAGTGGGATCGACTTGCTTGCTCGAACGGAAGTCTTCTCGGAGAGTTTCCGACCGATTAATCAAGGTAAGTGGGCAGAACTGTATTCTCTGATTCTTGCACGACTTAATAATGAATCTGAGTTTTAAATGCTTGTTTGCTTAAGAAGAATATTTTCATAAGAAATGATAGAACCGACTCAGCATGCTAATAAGAGAACTCACATAGCTCGTCACCGAAACGAATATGCTGCCTAACTAAGAGAATATGTATGCTTGTCCGAAATGAGATAGAACCATTGCTATTCTAAGAAGATAGAACTGCATGTTTTACTTGATGTGATAATAGACCCGTGCCATGCTAGTCTCAACTGAAAGATCGTTCATATGTTTGCTTGTCATCGTGTTCATATGGCTTTTCTTGAATGCTTACGCTTAAAGGAATGAATGCTTGTTTCAATGCGAGAGTAAATGCTTGTCTTGTGTGTGCTAGACTAGTAGCCCGCTTGACGTCCGGTCCTACGGGATCTTGGGGGTGCGGCTATTAGGAATGTGATAAGAAGATTCGATTATAACTTTGTCATGTTGTGTGCTATTGTGAAAAGAGATGTGCTAGTGATATGTGGGTGCTTGCGGTGGATGGTGGACAAACGAAATATGGGAGACTAATAACGCGCCCTGAGCTCGGGGCGTGGATATTGGATGGAGGATGGTGATGCGATGGGGTAAGACTAATAGTGCGCCCTGATGTTCCGGTCCTTCGGGATCCAGGGGGACGTGGCTATTAGAGGGATGCGGTGCTTCTGTAGAGAAGAGTTGAGTCTGCACTAGAGAAGTTCGTGGAGATAGCTGCATTCAGGTAGTTAGGGAGCATGCTAGGTTTACCTTCTTGCACACCTAACTGTTTGATGCAGAGACGGACAGGAAACTAAAGAACGATAAAACATATATGTTTATGCAATTGTTGCTAACTTGTATGTCTGCTGCAGGGATAACCGTTCTGCCATGGGGTAAGAAATATGAGTTTATGCTTATGCCTGCTTATTCATTTTGTCTGCATCATAGAGACCTCCCATTAGCGCTTCATGCATTGCATCGGTCGGACAATGACTATTAGTGCAGAGCTGAACCTTGGCTACGGCTGCTTCGGCAGTAATATGCAACCATGAGTCACAGCTGCTAATAGGACCAGAATGTGAGTCATTGGTTAGCTGGATTACCGCTACTGATCCTGAGTTACTCGAGGACCGACCTCTGATTGATAGTTAACTTGTGTGCTTGATTGATGGTCCCTAAATATAGCATGTCCCTAGAATCCTTGCATATAGTTCACCGAACACGCTGCGCACACCCGAACAGGATTCCTCATGTTTGAATTGGTTGCCTCGATTGATTGGTTGTTTGATTATGTTTTCAAAGAATGTTTCCAAACAATATAATATGACTCTGCTAGAACTGCATGAAACGAACCTAAGTAAAAGTAGCAAGATCACTAGTAATGCAATGTTTTGCCACATGATTACTTAGTGTGGGTTTCAGGGGGTGTAGCTTCTGTTCAGTTGTTTTATCTCACCAGTACTTGCATAAAGTGTTGACCCACCAACAGTTTGCTTGTTCTCAGGTGCTCGTTCGTCTGAGGAAGCGATAGCCGTGCCTCATCCCAAGGAGCCGGAAATCTAGAGTCGATGCCTGGAGCCGCATCGAGTTGTGTCTGCTCTTAGCTGCTTTTGTATAGAGGGACATAATGTATGGAATGGTGTTATTGTAATCGAGAGAAGAGTGCTTGAGCGAATTGTAATCTCGGCCATGTGCCGCTTGTAACACTTTCGATTATCAATAAAAGAGCATGTTTTCATATGCCAATGAGTTCTTCACTTTTATGCAATATTATGTGTCGCTGCTTCAGTATCGAATAGCTTACTTGCCCTTGTATCAAAGCTTTAGCCTTGTGCAAGCGCACCTTAGGCTTGCACGGCATCATGTCCCAATGAGAACGATCGTCCCGCGGGAGAGCTGAAACGTGGTAATTCACGTTCAGCGGGGACTATCGGGCTTGCGGGAGACCGGGACGTGACACTGCTTGTTTATTTAGTCTGCATCGTTGAGTTTTTGATAGTGCTTCATGCATTGCATCAGTCAGACAATGACTATAAGTGCAGAGCTGATCTCGGTCACAGCTGCTAATAGTATCAGAATATGAGTCATTGGTTAGCTGGATTACCGCTACTGATCCTGAGTTTCTCGGGGACCAAAATTATATAGATGTGTTGCCTCAAATTCTTAAATAAATGATAGTCCACTCGATATGCTTGCCTTGATTCGATATGATCAGTCTGCTACATAAGTTTTGCCCCAAAGAGTTAGATTTGATGCACAATACATGCTGCGCACTGCACGATAGAGCACTGTCCCAATAGTATGCTTATAGTTTGAATATGCAAAACTGTTTCAAAGTTATGTTTTCAAAAAGATATAATCTGACTATAATCCTGAGCTGCATGA
This sequence comes from Iris macrosiphon, assembly GCA_036927795.1. Classification (NCBI taxonomy): domain Eukaryota; kingdom Viridiplantae; phylum Streptophyta; class Magnoliopsida; order Asparagales; family Iridaceae; genus Iris; species Iris macrosiphon. Next base: position 2,457,718 of record JAYESA010000018.1, on the reverse strand, counting down.
AATAGACTTAGGTAAAGTAGTAAGATCACTAGTAATACAATATTTTGCCACATGATTACTTAGTGTGGATTTCAGGGGATGTAGCTTCTGTTCAGTTGTTTATACTCACCAGTACTTATAAAAGTGCTGACCCATCAATAGTTTGCTAGTTCTCAGGTGCTTGTTCGTCCGAGGAAGCGATAGCCGTGTAATCCCCCTGATTTTCAAGAATTTTAATTTTTACATTTTTCTGGAATTTCTGGAATTTTCTGAGATTTTTCTCTAATTAAATTAAGATGTTTTAATTATTAAAGGATTTTTAATTATTATTAAATAATATTAAAATATTATGAAAATAATATTTTATGGTGTAAAATAGAAAACCAGACCTAGAATAATTTTCCGGAAATTTATTGGACCCCGGATAAATTTTAAAAGCCCTAAATACTAATTGAATTATTAAACTAAATATAAACCGGGTTTTTATTAAATAAACCAAACCAAATAAAACTGAACCAAACCGGTTTATTTTTAAACTAATTTCTATTGGGTCGGATCCGGGTTCAATTCAGACCCGACCCAATAACCCATTACCCGACCCGTGCCCTATCCTAGCGGATCGGGTCGGATCCGCCTGACCCGACCCGTCCACCCGACCCGGCTGCTACAGTCTCTCCCTCTCCCCGACCCCTCGTTTCCTATTCCGGCCAACCCGCCGCCGGTGACCGCCTTCCCTTCCTCTCCCCTCTCTGTAACAGCCGTAACCGGCGACCCCTCCGCTCCGGCTCCCCCTCGCCGGCCACCGATCCCTCTCCCCGCTCCTCCCTATTTAAGCCGAGCCCTAGCCGGCCACCGAACCCTACTCCCCTCCCCCTCCTGGCCGTCGACCACCACGCCACCACCCTGCCAGCATCCGCCCACCGTCACAGTCCCTCCAGACGACCCTTCTCGATCCACCGGCCGCCCTGCAATCCGACCCAGCAGCTCCCCTCGGCTCCGCTCGCCTCGCCGCCAGCTTCCTCCGTCGCCGTTACGCCACCGGCCGCCCACCTCAACACAGCAGCAGCCCCCGCCCGCTCGTGATCCGGCCGACCCAAGCCGCTGCCCCGCCTGAGCCGCCTCCCTCCGGCGATACTCCACCAGTGAACTCCGACGAGCCCAGCCATCTCCGGCGGACACGGGAGCAGTAAACCCTAACCCTAATTTCTGAAATCGCGTGTCGGACACGAGTCTGACACGAGAAAACTTGGGTTTTTTAGACTACTTCAGGTATTCATAACTTCTTGCTCGTAGCTCGGAATTCGATTCCGTAAATTGTATCGCGTAGCCTGTTTGACCCTCTCGGTGCCCGGACAAACCGATCGGGGCATCGCGTCCTGTGGTGATCGCACACCGCGATCCAAAAACAGGAGAAACTTAGCCCTGTTTCACCCCGGTATCGAGTACGCCCCGCCAAACGGGACGACTTGGTCACGTGCGGTCTTTACCGATACGTGCGGGTCGTTGATACGGACGTGCGGGCTTTCGCAGAAGCTGATTCGGATGTGCGTGCACACCGGAATCAGTGCGTATCCGCGGACAACGCCCCGTATCCGACTTTTTTGTATTCAGCTGTAACTTAGTGTATACACGTCAGATCGAGACGAAACTTACGCCATCGGACTCGTAGCAATACGCTGGTCCTATGGGTCAAGTTTGGTTCGATTCTGAGAACGTTGACAAAATCGTGTGTCGTGGGCCCCACAGGCTCCACCTGACGGGCGATTTTGAGAACGGCTCATCGGAATCCAATTCTGGAAGTTCCGTTGGGTTCGTATCAACGTTCCTGACTTGTTGACACTAAATTGGACTGATTTTGAGACCTTTGACCCTGACGCATTTTTCGGTACAAAGCGGCCCACAATTGGACCCCGCCTTGACCCAAAAATGACGTTTTTGCCCTTGTCTCCAAATTGGACTCAAGGACAGGCGTTCCTAGCTGATTGAAGTATTCTGGACCTGATGGTGATGTCAATTTCAGCAACCGGAGTACTGCTTGAAAATCCAGCTGAAGCTCGAGATACAACTGAAACAGGAAACCCAGGCAAGTGTACCTTGCCATAAAATGCAGTTATTGATTCATTTTGATTCTCTTGTTTTAATTTCTGTGACTGTTGTACTTGCCCTATCAAGTATTTTATACCCAGGACACCTGACACAAAGCATGATACAGAATCTTCCTGAATATTCAAGGGGGTTTGTATAGGATATAGATTTCAGGATTTAAGCTTTAATTTCTTAGAACTTATAAATGACTGACTGCATTAGTTTTAAATCTTGCGTAACATGAACATTGAGATCTGTGACGTGAGATTCATTGGGTGGGGAGAGTATTACCATATCAAGGCTGAATATATATTATATACTATTATCTGGAAGTATCCTAGTCTCTGACACAGAGCTTTGGCACCTGTACTGGCCCTTCGAGAAAACACTGCTATGGTTTCTTGTCACTGATCCTGTAGTAGTCTCAGCCTGAGTATGAATAATAACTCTCACTTGCATGATCACTTAGCTGGTTTAATTATTTACCCGGATTTGTTTGATAGCAACATCGGCATGCCACTGTCTTAGACTTATTAATTTATTGTGCTTCTCTTGTGTTTAACATCTTGATTGACTTGCATGTTCATTCACTGTATTTTGGCTCGTATTCTTCTGTACCTTGTTACGTCCCTCTGAGGACCTGGTTTTGTTCTCCAGTTATAGCAGACGAGATCTACCCTGAGGTGTACGGAACAGGGGCACTACTCGGAGCAGTACCTGAACCTGAGGACGAGGTGATCGCTGAGGACTTCTCCTGAACAATTGCTTCGCCCTGCTCAGTATTATGGCAAATAGACTTTAATTCCTGTTAATTTAAACTCTTTATTTCCTGTCTTTGAGAACTTGTGTAAACAGACTTAATATCGGATTGTTCTCCGATTTTATTTACTTTGACTATTGTTGTTTAATAATTCTTTTGCTTATGTTGCTATCTTATATCTGTGGATGAGAATAGTAAAACCCTGACTGATGTAATACAGCTTAAGTATGCCCCATGGATCCATTAAATTGGGTTTGTCCATCGGTGCATGCTGCTGGCCATAATCACGCATCCAGTCCCTCGGTATTTTGGGACTGGGGCGTGACAAGCCGTGCCTCATCCCAAGGAACCAAAAATCTGGAGTTGATGCCTTGAGCTGCATCGAGTTTGTACCTTGAGCCGAAAATCTGGAGTCGATGCCTTGAGCCGCATCCCGGTACGGAGAGCGCGACTAAGAAACACAAGACGGTATCGTTCGATCGGGATAGATGGAATTAAGAACTCGTTCTCGTTATGGATTTGTTTCTTCGGAATCGATTCCCATATTCAGTGGACCGCGCCCCCGGGATCGACTTAGCGGCAGAGTCAGGAGGGACCTCTCCGCTGCTATCTTTTATTGCCTCGATTTTCGATGTCGTTTGTTGCTTTCGTGCTTTGAGTTGGTTTTGGGATTTGCTTGTTTTCCTTGAACGGTTTCGATGAGTTTCATTATTTTCGTTCATTGAACTGTACTTCAATTTCGAGATTGGAAAGAGTAGAAGAAGTATTTATCGAGCTGTTCGTGGTGCAGGTGAACGAGCAGTAGGCGGCTTGCGAGCGGAGTCATAAAGCGCCTCTTTTCTTCTCCCTTCCAACTATCCAAGTTAGTGGCTACCAACCCGATTAGCTAGCCCTGCTTCCAAGCTTCACATCTAATAAATCTGCATTCTTCTTTGCCCCGATCAAACGATACCAAGTAATAATAAAAGAAACCAAGATAAAAGAGAATAGACTTGGTTATTATGCTTGTCAATCAAACCTGTGAACTGTTATCTTATAGTATGCTTGTTCGTGCAAATGTTCTATAAACCGTGCTAAGTATGGATCACATCTTGTATATGCAAAATTGTTCAGGGAGGCTATGCAAAATAAATCATGCAATACTGCTTGTCGTGTACTCGTGTTCTTGCACTCGTGTTGCCTCAAATGCATGACTTGTTAACTTGTTAATCGTGTTCGATCATGGACAACTTGTGCACAAGGTATTAGTTCTGCGGACGGTCGCTGGGGCACTGGCACCGATCCGATCCGGGCGGAACTCGTATAATAGTCATCGTGTACGGGACAAGATGGCTTGCAGTGCCTCATGTACTATCGTTGCATGCTATCCTTGTCTCGGACTAGTCCACTATGGCAATCATGCCAGTGATCATCGTGTATATTTAAACCTGTTGCAAACTAACTTGTGTCTTCGTGGCAGGGAAGGCATGGTAAGTATTGTGCAGGTAATTCAGACGGGCAAGTAAAATCCACCGAACGGTGGCACATTCATTTCAGTAAATTCTATATGCTGCTTACTTGTAAATGAACTAAGGCAAGATAGAAACTCACAAATATGCATGCTTCATTAAAACAACGTGTTAATTGGTATAGCTCGGTTAGCTCGCCTTCACCAGTATGTTTCGACATGCTGACCCTCGTTGAAACAGGTTCTCCGCACTAAGACGAACCGAGCGAGGAGCCGAAGTCGTCTTCCCAATCCAATCCAGCTGTTGGCGCATCTTCACCTCGCCCCTTGAAGCATTTTGGAGTCCGAAGCTTGCAACTCTTCATACACAAATGCAGCTTCGTGGCAAAGCCGTCCTCCAGCCTGGAGGTCTTTATTATTTTGAGTTTATAAAGGGATGTAATGTATAGGACTGCTATCTCGTTTTGAGTCAACACTTTTGTAAGCCCGTGCGACAAATTAGCTAACTCGTTCAAGAGTTTGTAATAGATGTTCATTGTCAATAAAGAGAACTTTTCCATGTTTCAAATCTGTGTTTCAATTTATCTGCGTACTCTGAATATGTGCTCGTTATGCAAAATACTTTAGCCTTGTGTGGGCGCAACCCCAGGCCCGCACGGCATCACGATGCCGGGGACGCCCCAACGATTCTACGGAATCGGGTCGTGACAGCTGCTTCAGTATTGAATAGCTTACTTGTCCTTGTTCAAAGCTTTGGCCTTGTGCAAGCGCACTTTAGGCTTGCACGGCATCAAGCCCATGCGAGGACGATCGGTTCCGTAGGGACCCAAGCGAGGACGAACGGCCCTGCCGGATCGGAGCGTGACACATTGGCTGGCGGTAAGAGTTCTAAGCCACCGAGTCGCACAGATTGTTAGAGAAAGCATTGAAACACAAGTTGAAGTAAGCAACTCTTTATTGATATAAACATGTGTTACAGGCGGCGCATAGCCGTGATTATAAGTCGCTCAAGCCTCTCTCTCTGAAACAGTAAAAGTATGCTAAGTGGCTACAATTGTGGAATAATTGTACATGCGATGTTCACAACATTATGTCTTGTATATGTGCTTCAGTTTCGGACGCAGCGCTCCAAGGCTTCAGAGTAATCTCCTGGCCTTAGCACGCACGAAGGAGGCATCCGCACCGAACGAGGTTCTCCCGCACCCTGCATACAAACTGGTGGATTATCAGTACATTGAATGCACTGGTGGGGAAGCTACTCGTCCGCTCAACAAATCCAAATACGTAATATAAGTTTCATGCACCAACTATTAAGTTATCTTGCTAGTTGCCTTAGGATCAGTTTCATGCAAAGATTGAATAGCCTAACTCATGTGGCAGTGCGCCGTGCGACATAAGAGAAAACACGATGAGACTTACCAACTTACCATTTATCTTCCCTGTCCAAGGCAAACATTGTTAATTCAAGCACAGGCAAGTATAATCATTCAGGGGCATTCATAATAAAAACTAAGGCAATAGCATATGCAACACGAGAGTCGTTGTATCATGATCGTTCAAGTGTTCAGTTGTTCATTGATACGATACAATGACTCGCACGCAGATAGCCGCTAAGCGAGGATGACTTATCTATATGAACGTGAGTCGCTGGTATAACCATAATGGACTAATCCCAGACGATAATGGAATGCAACGAGAGTACACGATGCGCTACGAACCATCTCGCCCGTACACGATGGATTTGCACATGAGGTGGTCCCAGGCCAAGTGGAATGCAACGTAAGTACAAGAGGCGCTACAAACCACTCGCCTGCACACGATGGACCACCCGCAAGGTTCCATCCGGATCGGATCGACCCTAGTGCCCCGGAGACCGTTCGTGGAACCATACCTCATTTCCGAGTTGTCTGCGACATGCAATCTTTGGGTCTTTCAATTATCACGAGATACACGAGAACACGCGTGCACTAGAACACGAGAACACGAGTGCAGGAGAACACGAGTACACGAGATACTTGAATCTTGTTTCTTTGTTCAGTGAATAACTTGCCTTGATGCATTCCCCTGGCTCGGGGCTGCCTGGTGACCTAACGGTCCCGGATACTTGCAGGTTCAATCATGCACGGAATGACTACTTAGTAGTCTCCCGAGGTTTGGATGAAACAAGGCAACATACAAGCAGACAAGCATGCATTTGTATAAACACAAACATTCACGTTAGCTCGGGCCCGAAGGTAAGCCGAGGAGTGAGATCGTAAGGGACTTTCCAAGCAACACGTTCTAGGGTAGCATGCGAGGGTCTGAACATATATAAAAGCAATATTTTATTTCTATGTTCTAGCACAAGCAATACAAGTTGGGATTATTCCCTTAGCTAGGTGCGTTGGATTCTTATTAGCATGCAGGGGGTGATTCACCTAGCGACTAGCATGTATCATTTCACATTTTATGTGTGCTGGCTAAGCAAAGACAAGTTCACTGTAGCCACCCACTTTAGCGATGATTCGTCTCGGTAGAGCGAGACGTCAAGCGAGCCTCTGAAAGCCTAAGCCGGATCTTGTAGGGACAAGTCTGGATATCATTTGCTTCTCGTTTGAGGCAAAGCGGGTCGGGATATTACAATATTGCCGTTTGAATCGGCAGTCCACTTGAACGAAACGAGGTGTTACAACTAACATGCAACTCGCACAGAAAAAGTGCACATGAGCGAATTATGTAAAACAAAGTTTAGTTTTACTGGTCTCTGGAGAAGTCGCGCACACGGCACTGTCCTAAGAGTTGATCCGAGGTCGATGTACATACTGTTTTCGAATTTTTCAAGTGGTAAAACCTCCGTACTATCTGCTTCTCGTCGTTGCACATAATTTCGAGAGAATGATCCCATCTTAGCCTTTGCTCAAAGCACGAAATTAAGAAACATAGTTTATCTTGAACAAAAGAGATCGAGAATAGGAGAAATTTTTAGAACTTTTCCACATAAATATTTGTATATATCTTCAAGAAGAAAATAAGTTATTTATATAGGAAAGGCCCAACCATATATGAGCTAATAAAGCTCCTTGTTAAAAGGCCAAAGAATTGGACATAGTTGGAGAATAAATCGATACTCGGTTAAAGTGGAAAAATGGCTCTCCCACGAATGGAAATAACATGATCCAAACAACTTGGTGAAATAACTTGGTTTTTCATAATTCTTAGTCAAAACATGCAACACACATCTCCATGATAATTTAACGATTGTCATATAAAAAATACACTGCGTCCGACACATCTAATAATTGCTCCGTCCGAGTAAAGGATGTTGTGTCTCAAATGTTAATACCACTACCCTCATCTATAGTATTTCTTGATCTCCGGTTGTTGTTGACGTCTTCTAATCCTTACATATACTCAAAGTCCACAATTGCGGCCTACTTGTCATTTGGTTTTGGACTTGAATTGGATGGATACATAATGCATCCCTAACCCATGCTTATTGCAGTGTCTATGCAAATTGTTTTTCGGGCCCACGACCACAAAGCTTATCTTTCGGTTGAAAATCTATACGATATGCATGTCTAGACTCAAAGTTGAATACATCTCTACTCTTATAATAAGACATCAAAACAGTTCAAAATTGATATAAACTTTGGGTTAAGATCCTGCTATTATGTGCTGAAGGATAAGATACAAAATTTGATAAATAACAATCAAAAGAAAGTCACCAATTCCAACTTTGGGTTAAGATCCTGCTTTGTACCATACCAAAATCATATAAACTTCGGCACAATAGCAGGGACTTTAATTAACAAAAGTTTAACGCTAAAACGTAAAATAGGAAATGGCACGGTGTCAATGTTATAAGTAGATTGTCTTATTTGTTAGTTCCGAGGATTAATCAATAGATGGAAGAACGCATGATCGAGATCAGAGGTTCACACAAAAGTTCTCTCTCTGACTATTCTTGAATTTCCACGAAAAACTATAATTATATAATAATCTGATTATAACTTGCTGCTAAAATAACAATGATAAGAAAACTACTGTTCTTTCTTGCAATCGCAGTTGCAAACAGAAAAAACAAAGTACAACTTGCAGAAGATTAAAAGAAGGAGAAGATGAAACAACTTTTGCTGGGTGTTAAGGATCATTGTTGCTCAAAGCAAGATTCGTCCAACACGATCCGAATCCAGCAACCAACAAGTTCTCGAAGAACTTCGAAAACGCTCGCGTCACCTCCTTTCTGGACTAACACGAACTCTCTGAACTCCAATGACGATCACAATAGCAACTCTCTTCGTCTCTCAGTTAATTGTAAATTATCAAAAAAAAAAAAAAAAAAAAAAAAAAAAGAAAAAAGAAAAGAAGAAGTAGATGATAAACTTAATTCACCTATTCTAATTCACAACGTGTTCCTTACATAAATGGTGTTCATTACATAAATGACAATTATAAGAGGTGGTAACACTGGAAAAATACAGCTACTATCCGAAAACAAATATAAATAATAAAACAAAAACAAAAGTAAATGAAGCTTGAATTCAAGTTCCTTCTTAATATACTACCCATTAAATGCACCAATATATTCTGGGGAAAAAAAGAAATACGCAAATATATCACCACTTAAAACTTTCTTAAAACGAAAATGTAAACTTCTCCAAGAATAGAAGCCAACACAAGATACAGTTCATTACAATTATAATTCATGTAATCAAACGTTCAAATTCTCCATCAAAATATATTCCTATTAAATTCCATTAATTCACCTTATTTGTTGGTGACACCGTATCCGCATTTATTCATTTCTGTCACTGGCCATGCACTGCACCTATATATAAGCAAGCCATCGCTCCCAAAGTCCATGCATCCACTACTCCACTAGCAATATCCATGGCTTCCTTCTCTTCCCTCTCCCTCTCCCTCTCCCTCATCTTCGCCATACTTCTCTTCCACTCATATGATCCGGCTATAGTGCAATGTCGTAACCTCGGCATTCCTTCGACTGCGGTCGTCGCCGACGACAAGTTACAAACGTACATAGTCCACGTCCGACCGATCGTCGCCATCAACGCTGCCGGTTCCCTGGAGGACTACTACCGGTCCTTCTTGCCCACGTCCCCCGCCGATGGCTCCGCCGAGCCCCGGCTCGTCTACTCCTACACGGAGGTCTTCAGCGGCTTTGCGGCGAAGCTGACCGAGCAAGAACTCGACGAGATGGCCAAGAAGGAAGGCTTCGTCCGCGCGTATCCGAATAACATCATCCCCCTCCTCACCACCCACACCCCGGTCTTCCTCGGTCTCCAGTCCGGGTCCGGAGGCGGCGGCATTTGGAACTCGTCGAGCTTCGGAGAGGGTGTCATTATCGGACTCTTGGACACGGGAATCACCCCTGATCACCCTTCCTTCAGCGACAAAGGAATGCCGGCGCCGCCCGCCACGTGGAAGGGCGCCTGCGAGCTCGAGGGGGGATGCAACAATAAAATTATCGGCGCGAGGGGTTACGGGATTTCGGCGAACAAGCCCTCGGACGAAGTAGGCCACGGCACCCACACGTCCGCCACGGCCGCGGGCAGCGTCGTGTCGGGCGTCGATGCGTTCGGTCTCGGGACCGGTGCGCCGACCGGGATGGCGCCCAAGGCCCACATTGCGATGTACAAGGTGTGCAGTGAGGATGGCTGCAGGTCTGCTGATATTCTCGCCGGGCTGGATGATGCCGTCAAGGACGGAGTCGACGTGCTCTCGCTCTCGCTCGGCGGGACCTCCGTCGCTTACAGCGACGATCCTATCGCCATCGGCGCCTTCGCCGCGACCGAGAAGGGCATCGTTGTCGTCTGTGCTGCTGGCAATGCCGGTCCGAGGCCTAGAACGCTGTCGAACGAGGCTCCATGGATACTCACTGTGGCGGCGAGCTCCGTCGACAGGAGCTTCCGGTCGACGGTTCATCTCGGCAATGGGAAGAGCTTCGACGGAGAAACCCTCTTCCAGCCGGCCAACTTCAGCTCCGATCAGCTCCCCCTGGTGTTCCCCGGCGACGACGGCAGCACCGCCTCCATCTGCGATTCCTTATACGGCTACGACGTCGAGGGGAAGATTGTCGTCTGCGTCACAGGCGAGATCGCGCCGACGGAGAAGAGCCAGGTCGTCAAGTCGGCAGGAGGCGCCGGCATGGTCCTTATAAACCAGCTGGAGATGGGCTATACGACCATGGCGGCCGACCACGCCGTCCCGACGGTTCATATCCCCTTCGCCGATGCGAAGGAGGTCGTAGCGTACCTCCGCTCGGACAAATCTCCGACCGCGTCGATCAGCTTCAACGGCACGGTGCTCGGAACGTCTCCAGCCCCGACAGTCGCGTACTTCTCATCCCGTGGCCCGAGCCAGCAGTCGGCCGGCATTCTGAAGCCGGACGTCAGCGCGCCGGGCCTGAACATCCTTGCGGCGTGGCACACTACCGTCGGCGCCTCGGCGGAAGGGGAGTTCGGGTACAATGTGATCTCCGGCACGTCCATGGCGACGCCCCACGTCAGCGGCATCGCCGCGCTAGTCAAGAGCCTGCACCCGGACTGGACTCCTGCGGCGATCAAGTCCGCGATCCTGACCACGTCCGACGCGGTCGACCGCGACGGAAATCCGATCGAGAACGAGCAGCACCAGGCCGCGAGCTTCTACGTGAAGGGCGCCGGACATATCAACCCCCCCAAAGCGGCCGAGCCGGGTCTGGTTTACGACTTGGGCGTGGAGGACTACATTGCTTTCCTGTGCGGATTGGGGTTAGGGGACAGCGGGGTCGGAGCCATCGCCCGGCGGTCGAACGCCACCTGCGCCGGAGTGAAGGAGGTTACCCAGTTCGATCTGAACTATCCGACCATTACTGTTTCGCCTGGGGCTACTGTGAACCGGACGGTTACTAACGTAGGCGCCGCGAATGCAAAGTACACTGTGGAGGTGGATGCGCCCAAGGGAGTGACCGTGACGGTGGAGCCGCAGACTCTGCAGTTCTCCAAGGCAGGCGAGAAGTTGACGTACTCGGTGGGCGTGAGCGGAAGCAGCACCGGTGAGGGGAACTTGAAGTGGGTGTCAGGGAAGGTGGTGGTGAGGAGCCCCCTTGTGATCATCGCTACCAAGTGAAAAATGATCTCTAGTCCGTCCTTTCGATTGAGTAACTTATTGCTTATAGCCTACTGGATCTCCATCAAATGTTGCTGATTTGTTTCTCAAGATTTTCATTTTTGGGAGTAATGTATGAATAACTCTTGTAGAGGTATCTTTTGATGATGAAGTTATGGATTTTGCTTTGCCAAAGCTTATAACTTAGAATTGTCTTGATTAATTGGTGTTATATTGTATTGACTAAGAGCAAAATTAGGATATTCAGCTTATCCATCCTTCCAATCACTACAAAAAAAATTTGAATTTTTCGTGACAAATGGTTTGTGTCACTGAAAAGGATATTTCGGTGACAATCTTGCATTAATGTCATAGTGATTGGTAATTAAACTTCATATTAGTTAATAAAACCTATGGCAACCTTACTCGATATGGTACTTCTGTGGTACGAGACCTTCGGAACATGATGTGGCCTTCATGAAGGATTTATTGCATTTGGACACTAAGTGAAAGCGCACCTTGAATCAAAGTTGAGAGGAATTTTGGAGTAGTATCACTTGTGTCGAAGGTATGTTTACAAGTGCTGAAATTGTCTAGGAAGATTCTTGACAAATTTTCACTCACATAAGTATTCCGACGGTGTTGTTGCCGGTAAAGTCGTTTCCCTGATATTGCTTTGATACCCATAGTATCCAATTTTGATAAGCTCTTTTCTGTTGTATTTGTCTTCCCGAACTTTTCTGACAGATGCGGATGACATTCATCGTACTCCGTAGCCTTACTCACCCAACACCCGAAGTTGTGCTCATTGATATTTTGAAAGCCGAGCTTGAACTCAAATGTTAGGCCTGTCCCGAGTAATGGGTGTTGTGTCTCAAATGTTAAGACCACTACCCTCATCTATCGTATTCCTTAATCTCCGGTTGTATTCCTTAATCTTCGGTTGTTATTGACGTCTTTTAATTCTTACAGATACTCAAAGCCCACAATTGCGGCCTGCTTGTCATTTGGTTTTGGGCTTGAATTGGATTGATACATGTTGCATCCCTAACCCATGCTTATTGCATAGTGTCTAGCAAATTGTTTTTCGGGCCCACGACCCACAAAGCTTACCTTTCGGTTGAAAACCTATATGATATGCATATGCATGTCGAGACTAAAAGTTGAATACATTCTACTAATAACTTCATTGGAATATGCTTAAATGTGTTTGCATAGGGAATAAATATATGGCGGTAGAGATTTTGGCCACCATGCAACTATTGTTGAATATTAATCAAAGGGAACTAATATTCTATACTTTGTTTATAAGTGGAGAAGATAGAAAATGAAGAGGAGAAACTTTTATTCAGATATTGGCTTTGCTAGGCTTGAGTGAAATGAGATACAATAGTCCATTTTATCGGTTTTACCATGCCATACAAAGAGACAAAAAATTCCCAACTTAAATTTTATATTAATAGAATGACTCTTACACTTCATAACCTATGACACTTCATATTCTTTTAATTAAAACTAATTTCAGTTTTTCAGTTTTAAATTTGAAGCAACATCGTCCCCTCAAATCAAAACCGACTTCATGTCGAGCATGTCTCTTAGTTTCAAGAAGATTTCTCCTAATAATGGCTTAGTGAATATGTCTGCTACTTGTTCAGTAGTGTGGCAATGCTGGAGCTCTATTGTCTTCTTCTTCTTCACATGATCTCAAAGAAAATAGAACCGAGTATCAATGTGCTTGTTCCTCCCATGATGCACTGGATTCTTCGCAACTTGAATAGCTGATTTGTTGTCCACAAATATAACTGTCGGCTCTTCTTGTGGATGATCCAGCTCTCTCAAAATATTCCGCAACCAAATAGCTTCACAAACAGTAGATGACGTCATCACATACTCTGCTTCACATGAAGACAAGGCTATAACTCCTTGCTTCTTAGAAGTCCAAGAAAATACAGTTGAACCAAATAACTTCACAAACAGTAGATGATGCCGACACACATACTCTGCTTCACATGAAGATAAGGTTACAACTCCTTGCTTCTTGGAAGTCCAAGAAAATACAGTTGAACCAAGATAGAATACATAGCATGTGGTGCTTCTCCTTTCATCTTGGTCACCACTCCAATCACTATCTGAATAGCCTACTAACTCTGCATTTTTTACTATAACCATAGAATAGACCATGGTTTAGTGAGCCTTTGGTGTATCTTAGAATCCTCTTCGCAACTAGCCAATGTAACTCCTTCGGTGACTCTATGTAGCGACTCCCAAGTCTGACTCCATACATGATATCAATGTGCTTCACCTACTTTAAGCCATATAACGCCTTCTCTAGACGGTACATCTTGCTTCCTTCTCATTCCACTATAAAGACTTTTGGTTGTTCTATATACACTTCTTCTTCAAGGATTTCATTAAGAAATATTGATTCGACATCAAGCTAGTATATCTTCTAGTTGTGATGAGCGGCAAGTGCGATCACCAATCTTACTGTGTCAAGTCTTGCAACTGGTGCAAAGACCTCTTCATATAGTCAATGTCATACTTTTATTTTTAGCCTTTGGCTACTAATCTTGCCTTGTATCGAGAAACTTCACCTTCAGCAGTACGTTTGACCTTGTATACCCACTTGACGCCAATAGCCTTTTGATTTGTTGGAAGTGTTGTCAACTCCCAAGTATCATACTTTTGAATAGTATGTATCTTCTCCTCCATTGTTGATCGCCAACAATCTTCTTCTACAGCTTCTTGGAAGGTGAAAGGCTCGTGGTCAGCATATAAGCAGAAAATATTTCTCTCTCCATCTTCTTCTGCCTTCTCGTAAATTGCTTTGAGACTTCTCATTTTGATGGGAGTACTTTGGTGTATAGGAAGTCTGCTGCTACTACTTTCACTGGAACTTAGAGAGGTTCTTGTAGGAGAGGATATGGCATGCTGAAGAGATGGTGGCGTAGCTGGTGGAATTTCTGGTGAAGTCTCTTCGGGTTCTTCAAGCACATGTTGCTCTTTGGCATTCTCTTCATCACTCCAATTCCATGTTTTATCTTTATCAAAGATAACATCTCTACTAACCACTAATTTCTTTGTTAGTAGGTTGTATAGATTGTATGCTTTTGACTCCTCACTATAGCTAAGAAAGATGCATTTCTCACAATGATCATCAAGCTTCTTCCTATTGGTCTTAGGAATATCACGCCCCGGTCCCGCAGGGCCGTTCGTCCTCACTTTGGTCCCTATGAAACCGATCGTCCTTACACGGGCGTGATGCCGTAAAAGCCTAAAATGCGTTTGCACAAGACCAAAGCTTTGAACAAGGACAAGTAAGCTATTCAATACTGAAGCAGCCGCACACATATTACAGAAAAGTAAAGAACACAATGGCACAAGAAAACAGGCTCTTTATTGATAATCGAAAGTGTTACAAGCGGCGCATGGCCGAGGTTACATATCATTCAAGCACTCTTTCTCTCGATTACAATGATACCGTTCCATACATCATGTCCCTCTATACAAAAGCAGCTCAAACTCGATACAGCTCAAGGCATCGACTCCAGATTTCTGGTTCCTTGGGATGAGGCACGACTATCGCTTCCTCGGACAGACAAGCACCTGAGAACAAGAAAACTGTTGGTGGGTCAGCACTTTTATAAGTACTGGTGAGTATAAATAACTGAACAGAAGCTATACCCCCTGAAACCCACACTAAGTAATCATGTGGAAAAATATTGCATTACTAGTGATCTTGCTACTTTTACCTATGTTTATTTCATGCAGCTCAGGATTATAGTTATATTACATCTTTTGAAAATACATCTTTGAAACTAGTTTTGTATATTCCATACACACGCATTCAAGCAACTAAAGGGACAATGTTCTTATCGTGCAGTGCGCAACATATATTGTGCAACATAACTAACTCTTGGGGCAAAGCTTATCTAGCAAACTGATCATCTCGAAACAAGACAAGCATTAAAGTGGGCTATCATACTTTCAAGCACACAAGTTAAACTATCAATCAGAGGTCGGTCCCCGAGAAACCCAGAATCGGTAGCGGTAATCCAGCTAACCAATGACTCATATTCTGGTACTATTAGCAGCTGTGACCAAGGTTCAGCTCTGCACTAATAGCCATTGTCCAACCGATGCGAATGCACGAAGCACTATCAGATAACTCTACGATGCAGACTAAATAAACAAGTAGGCTATACATAAACTCATTACATTTCTTACCCACGGCCGAACGACTATCCCCGCAGCAGACATACAAGTTAGCAATAATTTGCATAACATAAATGTATAAGGTTCTCTAGTTTCCTGTCCGTCCCTGCATCAAACGGTTAGGTATGCAAGAAGGCTAGTCTAGTATGCGCCCTAACTACATGATGGTCCCCTCCACGGGATTAGCAGTTGGGACGTACAAGCCTAACTCACTAATAGACGGGTCTACCCTCCAGTAAGTAAGGTTTTTAAGCCTCAGGGTATCTAGATCTCTTCTAGGCCGAACGATCCCAGTGACCCAGAAAACGCTCGAGAGATTACCTTGTGCACAAGTTGTCCTAACCAAATGTGTGAATGCAAGCTCCTATCAGATAAATATCATATGATGCACACGATCCAGAACAAGCAAGCAAGCACATCTATCAAGTTATATAGCCGGAGCTCTCTCTCAATACTCTTGCCTAATAGCCACACCCTCCCGTAAGTAAGGTTTTTAAGCCTCAGGGTGGACTATTAGTCTAGATGCACAAGTTTACGCCATTCACGAAGCTCTATCTCTTTACAAGCAATCAATGAAGCACGTTCAAGCAAAGCTAACTTATATAACAAGTAACAAGCAAGAACAATTCTTATAATTCTAGCATTCAATTCTATCTCTTTTGGACAAGCAATTCAAGTATTCCAGTTTAGCAATACGATATCAACAATAAGTGCAAGCAATCCTTTACTCTTTGTTATTTGTATGACAGTAGTTCGTTCAATAGCGGTGTTCGTCTGACTAAGCATGCAATAATTCTCATATCTTATTTGCATAGCAATGGTTCTATCTCATATCAGGCAAGTATTTCCAGTTCTTTAGCTAGGCAAGCAAGTAAACAGATTTGTTTCAATGACAAGCTATGTAAGTTCTCTTATTAGCATGCTGAGTCGGTTCTATCATTCTTCTTATGAAAACATATATTTAGAGCAAACATTTAAAAACTCAGATTCATTATTAAGGCATGCGAGAATCAGAGAATGCAGTTCTGCCCACGCACAATGATCAATCAGTCGAAAACTCTGCGAGAAGACTTTCGTTCGAGCAAGCAAGGCGATATCACTTGTATATAGTGCCTACGCGGAGCGGGGCACTACAAGGAATATATGAATATGCAACACATCCAAATATTCTTAGGTGTGCAATATTTAGCTTGAAGTCGCTCCACGCCTCTTGAGGTGTCTGTTTGCTATTTAAATCAAAAGAAATAAAATAGCTTGATTTTGATTAACAAATTAGAAAGTACAGAGAAGAGTCCTAAGAGACAATCTAAGTATAAATTTGTTTTGATCTGGGGGGTGACGATGGAGGATTAGGAGTGTAGCAACTATCTTTACTTCGTGGACGATCCGAACGCAGAAACTTCTTTCCTTGGTTTTAGTGTGAATCTGCCAATAGCTAGCCCATCCCCGTTGTATAGGGGTAGTACCATGTTATTTATAGCCGTGCTATGGGTGCCGCATATGCCAGTACTACGGTGTCATTGTGAATCCAGAAAACTTTTGCCGACAACTTTGAGAATATTTACGTACTCATTGTATGGAACGTTCATTGCATCATACATCGGGCACATCTCAGAGTCGGAGGCAACAAAATGGGCAAAGAATCGAGTCACTCTGATACTATTATGTCACGTCCCAGTCCCGCATGTGGTGCCCCATTCCCCCTATTCGGGGAGCGCGGCTAAGAAATACAAGATTGTATCGTTCGATCAGGATAGATTGAATCAAGAACTCATCCTCGTTATGGATTTATTTCTTCGGAATCAATTCCCATATTCAGTGGACCATGCCCCCAGGATCGACTTAACGACAGAGTCAGGAGGGACCTCTCCACTGCATCTTTTGTTGCCTAGTTTTTGCTGTCGCTTGTTGCTTTCGTGCTTTGAGTTTGTTTTCGAATTTGCTTGGATTTTCTTGAACGATTTCGATGGATTTCATTATTTTCGTTCATTAAAATGCACTTTAATTCTGATATTGGAAAGAGTAAAAGAGGTATTGATCAGCTGTTTATGGCAATGTAGGTGAACGAACAGTAGGCGACGCTAGAACGGAGTCCTAAATCATCTCTTTCCTTACCCCTTCCAACAAACTTGTGAGTGGCTTATATTTGATTCAGTTGGCCCTTCTTCCAAGTCTTCACACCTAAAAATCTTGTATTCTTGCTTGTCCCTATCAAACGATACCAAGTAATAACTAAAAGATGTCAAGATAAAAATGAATAGACTTGGATTATCATGCTTGTCATTCAACTTGGGAACGGTTACTTATTTGCATGCTTGTTCGTTTGGAATGTTCATCATATGCATAAATACAAGTTAGAATGTATACTCTTCTTTAAATTGTGCTATGTATAGAACATAACTTGTTAAACAACAAAACTGATCAGGGAGACTATGCAAAATAAATCATGAAAATGCTATATGTCTCCTAATTTTATTGCCTCACTGCATCGATGATAAATTAAAAAGAACAGACCCCATTTGATCATGTACAACTTGTGCAAAAGGCCTATGGTTCCTACGGGCGGTCGCTGGGTACTGGCACTGATCCGATCCGGACGGAATCCATAAAATAGTCTCATGGACTGGACGGGGTGGCTGGCTGTAATACATGCACCTCCGGCATCTGCGTTCCGAGACTATAACTCGTCCATTATGGCACCTTGTAAGTGATTCCCTCATATATTTAAACTTGTTCATGCTAACTTGTGTCTTCGTCGCAGGGAAGGACATGGTAAGTATTGTGCAGGTGGTTCAGACGGACAGGTAAATATCACCGAACGGTGGCAAGTATTCCATTAAATTTTATATCTATTGCTTGCTGTAAAATAAACTAAGGCAAGATAGAAAGACCACAAATAATATGCATGCTTCATCTAAACAACGTGTTTATTGGTATAGTTAGGTTAGCTTGCCTTCACCAGTACGTTTTGATGTACTGACCCTCGTTGAAACATGTTTTTCGCACTAAGGAGAGCCGAACGAGGGGCATAAGCCAATCCCCGATCCAGTCTAGGTATAGGCGCATCTTGAGCGTGCCATCTTTTTGAAGTACTTGAAGCAATGAGCTAGCAACTTAGACTCAATGCAGCTCCGTGGAAAGGCCATCATTCCACCATGTAATCCTCCTGATTTTTCAAAGAATTTTAAATTGGATTTTCTAACTTTTCTGGAATTTTCTTGGATTTTTTTCTGGAATTAAATTCATGTTCTTTAATTATTAAAGGATTTTTAAATGACAATAAATAGTATTAAAATATTATGAAAATAATATTTTATGGTGTAAAATAGAAAACCAGACCTAGGATAATTTTGCGGGAATTTACTGGAACCCGGATGGATTTTTTTTAACACCTAAAAACCATTATTTTGTAATTATTTAATTAATTAATGTGTTAGTTATTATTATTATTATTTAGCAAACCAAATCCGGCCCAACCCATCAAGCCCAGCCCAGCCCACCTAAACCTAGCCCGGCCCGCTGGCTATCGGGTCGGGTCGGGTCCGTCAGACCCGAGACCCGACAGCCCGACCCACATCTCCTTTCTCCCCAACCGCTCTGAACCCGACGGTTCCCCTCCCCTCCGCCGGCTACCGGCCGCCGCCTAGCCTCCCTGCGTCGCCTCCGCTCCCGCAATGCCTGCCCGCTCGCCTCCGGCCCTGCAACCGCCGGCCGTCCCTCTCCCCATCTCTCCTATAAAACCCTAACCCCTCGCCTGAACCCGCCCCTCGACCACCAACCTCCTCCGGCCCCGCAGACTTCGGCTCTCCGCCCGACGCCGTCTCCTCCGCCCCAACCGCCTCGAACCCCCACCACCATCGGATCGACTTGCCGTCCTCGACGAGTCCGCCCTAGCCAGCGCCTCCCTCCGGACCAGCACGTCGAGCCTCGCCGCAGCTCCACCACGCCCAAGCCCTACCTCCTCCCTCTTCTTCCTCCTCCGCCCCACCTCTCCGACGGCTCTAGCACCTCCCCTCGACTCCCTCTCCTGGCCCATCCACCACCCGCAGAGTCGCAGCCGTCCCCGCCGAGCACCGCCACCCTCGAGTCGGAGTTGCTCAGCCTCCGCTCAGCCACGGCAAGCCCTCCGGCGGAGCTCCGGCCAAGCGCAGATGACTCCAGGACACCCTGACATAGGAGCCTCGGACACGGACAGCAGGACACCGACACAGAAGCTCAAAACAGTAAACCCTAACCCTAAACAGTAAACCCTAATTACTGTGACGCGTGTCGGACACGAGACTGACACGATTCAAACTCGGTTTCTCGGACCACTTCAGGTATTCATAACTTCTTGCTCGTAGCTCGGATTTCAATTTCGTGAATTGTATCGCGTAGCCTGTATGACCCTCTCGGTGTCCGGACAAACCGCTCGGGGCATCGCGTCCTGTGGTGATCGCACACCGCGATCCAAAAACAGGAAAAACCAGACCCTGTTTCACCCCGGAATCGAGTACGCCCCGCCAAACGGGACGACTTGGTCGCGTGCGATCTTCACAGATACGTGCGCGTCGTTGATATGGACGTGCGAGATTTCGCAGAAGCTGATTCGGATGTGCGTGCACACCGGAATCAGTGCGTATCCGCGGACATCGCCCCGTATCTGACTTTTCTGGATCTTGCTGTAACTTAGTGTACACACGTCAGATCGAGAAAAAACTTACGCCATCAGACTCGTAGCAATACGCTGGTCCTGTGAGCCAAGTTTGGTTCGATTCTGAGAACGTTGACAAAATCGTGTGTCGTGGGCCCCACAGGCTCCACCTGACGGGCGATTTTGAGAACGGCTCATCGGAATCCAATTCTGGAAGTTCCGTTGGGTTCGTATCATTGTTTTTGACCTGTTGACACTAAGTTGGACTATTTTTGAGACCTTTGACCCTGACGCATTTTTCGGTGCAAAGCGGCCCACATCTGGACCCCGTCTTGACCCGAAAATGACGTTTTTGCCCTTGTCTCCAAATTGGACTCAAGGACAGGCGTTCCTAGCTGATTAATATTTTTTGGACCTAATGGTGATGTTTGTTTCAGCAGCCGGAGTACTGTCTGCAATCCCAGCTGAAGCCCGAGCTACAATTGGAGAAGGAAACCCAGGCAAGTGTACCTTGCCAATATCTGCAGTTTTTGCTATTTGTTTCATTGACATATATACTTGTTGTACTTGCTTATACCTAGGGCCGTGTGGCATACTTAGCGTCCGATTACAGTCGGGTGCCAACCCCGTACGCGGAGTTGTGTATGTTATTAGAGATGGACATTCGAGACCCTTTACATTCTGGTACTTGTCTTATCAAGTACATTATACCCAGGACATTTGACACAGATCATGAACAGAATCTTCCTGAAATATTCAAGGTGATTCTGTATAGGATACAGGTTTATGACATAGCCATGATATTCCTAGATGTTATATTCATAGACATAGTATGACTTACTGCATTAGATATGATCGTACGTGAAGTGGACATGAGGCATCGTGGACATGATATGTATGATTACATTGGGTGGGGAGAGACACACAGGCTACAGGCTGATTATATATATAATTCATAGTAAACACATAGTAAAATTCATAGTATAGCTGCTACCGGCTCCCCGACAGAGAGCTTGTAGTGGTATCAGCCTAAGTTTTAGTGATGCTCTCAACTTGCATTTCACATAGATGGATATATAGTTGACCCTATTATTTCATTAACTACTTTACTGCATTTATTTTGGCTTGTGCTTTCTTGTACCTTGCTATGTCCCCTGAGGACCTGGATCCGGATTATGTCCCCAGGACTTGCAGACGAAGTTTATCCAGAGGTATACGGAACAGGTGCACTTCTCGGAACAGTACCAGTACCAGAGGACGAGGTGATCGCTGAGGATTTCTCCTGAACATCTGCTTCCCTAAGCTCAGTTTAAAATATTTAATTAAACTCTTTTCATGTTTATGAGAACAATTGTACCAGACTTTATATCGGGTTGTTCCCCGAATACTTTGTTGAGACTGGATGTTTAATTTACTTTCCTTATTGCTGTTGATTTTATTATCTTTTCTGTGGATGAGATTAGTTCCGACTTGTTGTTATAGACCTTATATACAGCTTAAGTATGCCCTGATGGATCCATTAAATTGGGTTGTCCATCGGTGCATGCTGCTGGCCATTATCACGCGTCCAGTCCCTCGGTATTTTGGGACTGGGATGTGACATAGTTTTTGTGGTGGCCTATACAGGTCAACGACTAAAATTGTTCGGTTTCAACTTAGGGACCGAACAGGCCTGCAATAAGATAGGATAAGTTTTTAGGATCTCATCCACTTGCTTGAAAACGTTCTTGATATCTGTATCGTACTCGAATTAATTTTTGATTTGCATCCTGCCTTGAATCTTGTGCGATTCTTATATTTTATTTTGGATGCAGAAAGATGGATCCAAGAATTGAAGACGAAATTCCTTTGAGTACGCCACAAGACGCTGTGGTTACCTATGGAGATGGAGTTACACCAGAGAACAGAGGGCAATCCTCTCAAGGTGGTCAAGCTGAACAGCATAACTCAAGGTTCAGGCGCGATGATATCCCACCTCCGCCGCAGTTCCCTCCACATATGCCTGTCTTTCCTCCAGGGCAAGCAATGGACGGGCAACAGATGTTCCAGATGTTTTACGCCATGATACAAGCCCAACAGCAAGTTCAACAGGAGGCACATCGTCAGGAGGCAGAGTACCTAAGAACCAGCCTAGTAAACGCATTGGAGCAAGTGAACCCACAAGCTAGGCGACCAGCGACGGGATCTATCACTGATTTCCGTCAACTCAAGCCCCGTACCTTTTCGGGCAAAGAAGGACCAACCGAAGTTCATGAGTGGCTCACCAATATACAACACCAGTTGGAAGCAGCTGAACTACCGAGGGAACGTTGGATGACCACCGTCAAAATGCAGTTGACGGACAATGCCCATCACTGGTGGTTATCTGAAGAGACCAGGCTCGGACCAGACCGAGTCACTTGGGAAGAATTTTCCAGACTCTTCCAGGAGATGTACATACCGGCTATCGCTCGATCAGAACTGAGGGACAAGTTCAATCGTCTCACCCAGGAAGCTATGACGGTGGAAGAGTACAATGCCGAGTTCATTCGTCTGAGTCGCTTCGCTCCTACTTTGATCCCAACAGAAGTAGAGAAGGCCGAGAAGTTTTTCGATGGACTCAACATCGAGCTACAGAAATTGATTGGATCTGTCGCACCCACTTCGTACTCGGACGTTCTCGCTGCAGCCCGACGCATGGAACGCGTCACCAGGAGAGAGACCAGTCTGAAACGGTCTTTCACGTCAGCCAGAGCACCACAAGAAGAAGCTGCAAAGAGGCCTCATATACACCAGCCAACCAGAGCCTCTCCGCAGACATTACCTACATGTCAATACTGTGGCAAGGTAGGCCATACTGAGAAGGACTGCAGACGCAAGTTGGGATTATGCATGATTTGCGGGACCAATCAACACTTAGCCAAGGACTGTCCTTATCATCGAGGAGGAGCACCAAGAGCAAACCAACAAGCTCTACCGGCACCAGCAGGACATCAACCAAGGCCACCCTTGGTACATCAAGCGGCACTCTTCCAACAAGCCCAGCAGCATCAGCAGCAACAGAGGAATCCACCAGGACGCGGACAAGCCTTTGTGATGACTGTGGGAGACGCGCAGAACCATGGCGTTGCTAATGCGAGTAAGTCTTTATAGTTGTTCCGTTTCTAGCATTTCTTTAATTCGTGCCTGCTGGTTCGTGACCCCAAACTTGACCTGATAACCTTAACCTGATAACTTTAACCTGTTAATAATTGATAATCTAGTGTTAATCTAGTTTTGAACTTGATAATAACCTAGAATTGTTAAATTAAAATGTTTTAAATATAACCTGGTTTTCTAAAACTATAATTTTCTAGATTTCCCATATTTGGGAAATTGCATAATTTCTACTTAGGAAAATAATTTTTCCTATGTGTTCAAGCCCTGAACCTTGACTTTCTTTATTGTATTGTGATTCAAATAAAATTGGTAACCGTGTTATCCCTGTTGACCGGTTAATCTTTGATTGCGAGGACGCAATCCTCTTAAGGGGGGTATATTATAATCCCCCTGATTTTTCAAAGAATTTTAAATTGGATTTTCTAACTTTTCTGGAATTTTCTTGGATTTTTTTCTGGAATTAAATTCATGTTCTTTAATTATTAAAGGATTTTTAAATGACAATAAATAGTATTAAAATATTATGAAAATAATATTTTATGGTGTAAAATAGAAAACCAGACCTAGGGTAATTTTCTGGGAATTTACTGGACCCCGAATAGATTTTTTTTAACACCTAAAAACCATTATTTTGTAATTATTTAATTAATTAATGTGTTAGTTATTATTATTATTTTTTTAGCAAACCAAATTTGGCCCAACCCATCAAGCCCAGCCCAGCCCACCTAAACCTAGCCCGGCCCGCTGGCTATCGGGTCGGGTCGGGTCCGTCAGACCCGAGACACGACAGCCCGACCCGCATCTCCTTTCTCCCCAACCGCTCTGAACCCGACGGTTCCCCTCCCCTCCGCCGGCTACCGGCCGCCGCCTGGCCTCCCTACGTCGCCTCCGCTCCCGCAACAACTGCCCGCTCGCCTCCGGCCCTGCAACCGTCGGCCGTCCCTCTCCCCATCTCTCCTATAAAACCCTAACCCCTCGCCTGAACCCGCCCCTCGACCACCAACCTCCTCCGGCCACGCAGACTTCGGCTCTCCGCCCGACGCCGTCTCCTCCGCCCCAACCGCCTCGAACCCCCACCACCATCGGATCGACTCGCCGTCCTCGACGAGTCCGCCCTAGCAAGCGCCTCCCTCCGGACCAGCACGTCGAGCCTCGCCGCAGCTCCACCACGCCCAAGCCCTACCTCCTCCCTCTTCTTCCTCCTCCGCCCCACCTCTCCGACGGCTCCAGCACCTCCCCTCGACTCCCTCTCCTGGCCCAGCCACCACCCGCAGAGTCGCAGCCGTCCCCGCCGAGCACCGCCACCCTCGAGCCGGAGTTGCTCAGCCTCCGCTCAGCCACGGCAAGCCCTCCGGCGGAGCTCCGGCCAAGCGCAGATGACTCCAGGATACCCTGACACAGGAGCCTCGGACACAGACAGCAAGACACCGACACAGAAGCTCAAAACAGTAAACCATAACCCTAAACAGTAAACCCTAATTACTGTGACGCGTGTCGGACACGAGACTGACACGATTCAAACTCGGTTTCTCGGACCACTTCAGGTATTCATAACTTCTTGCTCGTAGCTCGGATTTCAATTCCGTAAATTGTATCGCGTAGCCTGTATGACCCTCTCGGTGCCCGGACAAACCGCTCGGGGCATCGCGTCCTGTGGTGATCGCACACCGCGATCCAAAAACAGGAAAAACCAGACCCTGTTTCACCCCGGAATCGAGTACGTTCCGCCAAACGGGACGACTTGGTCGCGTGCGGTCTTCACAGATACGTGCGCGTCGTTGATACGGACGTGTGGGATTTTGCAGAAGCTGATTCGGATGTGCGTGCACACCGGAATCAGTGCGTATCCGCGGACATCGCCCCGTATCCGACTTTTCTGGATCTTGCTGTAACTTAGTGTACACACGTCAGATCGAGACGAAACTTACACCATCAGACTCGTAGCAATACGCTGGTCCTGTGAGCCAAGTTTGGTTTGATTCTGAGAACGTTGACAAAATCGTGTGTCGTGGGCCCCACAGGCTCCACCTGACGGGCGATTTTGAGAACGGCTCATCGGAATCCAATTCTGGAAGTTTCGTTGGGTTCGTATCATCGTTCTTGACCTGTTGACACTAAGTTGGACTATTTTGAGACCTTTGACCCTGACACATTTTTTGGTGCAAAGCGGCCCACATCTGGACCCCGTCTTGACCCGAAAATGACGTTTTTGCCCTTGTCTCCAAATTGGACTCAAGGACAGGCGTTCCTAGCTGATTAATATTTTCTGGACCTAATGGTGATATTTGTTTCAGCAGCCGGAGTACTGCCTGCAATCCCAGCTGAAGCCCGAGCTACAATTGGAGCAGGAAACCCAGGCAAGTGTACCTTGCCAATATCTGCAGTTTTTACTATTTGTTTCATTGACATATATACTTGTTGTACTTGCTTATACCTAGGGCCGTGTGGCATACTTAGCGTCCGATTACAGTCGGGTGCCAACCCCGTACGCGGAGTTGTGTATGTTATTAGAGATGGATATTCGAGACCCTTTACATTCTGGTACTTGTCTTATCAAGTACATTATACCCAGGACACTTGACACAGATCATGAACAGAATCTTCCTGAAATATTCAAGGTGATTCTGTATAGGATACAGGTTTATGACATAGACATGATATTCCTAGATGTTATATTCATAGATATAGTATGACTTACTGTATTAGATATGATCGTACGTGAAGTGGACATGAGGCATCGTGGACATGATATGTATGATTACATTGGGTGGGGAGAGACACACAAGCTACAGGCTGATTATATATATAATTCATAGTAAACACATAGTAAAATTCATAGTATAGCTGCTACCGGCTCCCCGACACAGAGCTTGTAGTGGTATCAGCCTAAGTTTTAGTGATGCTCTCAACTTGCATTTCACATAGATGGATATATAGTTGACCCTATTGTTTCATTAACTGCTTTACTGCATTTATTTTGGCTTGTGCTTTCTTGTACCTTGCTATGTCCCCTGAGGACCTGGATCCGGATTATGTCCCCAGGACTTGCAGACGAAGTTTATCCAGAGGTATACGGAACAGGTGCACTTCTCGGAACAGTACCAGTACCAGAGGACGAGGTGATCGCTGAAGATTTCTCCTGAACATCTGCTTCCCTAAGCTCAGTTTAAAATATTTAATTAAACTCTTTTCATGTTTATGAGAACAATTGTACCAGACTTTATATCGGGTTGTTCCTCGAATACTTTGTTGAGACTGGATGTTTAATTTACTTTCCTTATTGCTGTTGATTTTATTATCTTTTCTGTGGATGAGATTAGTTCTGACTTGTTGTTATAGACCTTATATACAGCTTAAGTATGCCCTGATGGATCCATTAAATTGGGTTATCCATCGGTGCATGCTGCTGGCCATTATCACGCGTCCAGTCCCTCGGTATTTTGGGACTGGGGCGTGACACACCATGAGGTCTTTGTCATTTTGAAGTTTAGTAGAGGATGTAATGTACAGTCCTGCTATCTCATTTTGTGTCAATATTTTGTAAGCCCGCGTGGCAATCTTATGACTCAGTTCAAGAGTTTGTAATAGATGTTCATATTATCAATAAAAGAGAACTTTTCCATGTTTCAAAATTCGTGTTTCAATTTATCTGCGTACTCTGAATATGTGCTCGCTATGCGAAAATATACCTTAGCCTTGTGCGGTGCGCAACCTAGGCCTGCACGGCGTCACGCCCAGGGGACGACTGTCGACTCCACGGAATCGGGGCGTGACACCGTAGGGCCCGATCGTCCTTGCTTGGTCCCTACGAAACAGATCATCCTCGTACGGGCGTGATTCCGTGCAAGCCTAAAATATGCTTGTACAAGGCCAAAGCTTTGAACAAGGACTAGTAAGCTATTCAAGACAGGAGCACCGGTACATATATATTGCAGAAAATAAAGAACACAATGACACATGAAAATGCGCTCTTTTATTGATATTCAAAAGTGTTATAAGCGACACTTGGCCGAGATTACAGTTCGCTCAAGCTCTATTTCTCTCGATTACAATGACACTGTTCCATTCATTATGTCCCTCTATACAAAATTAGCTCAAAGCAATCTCGATATGGCTCAAGGCATCGACTCCAGATTTCTGGTTCCTTGGGATGAGGCACGACTATCGCTTTCTTAGACGATCAAGCACCTGAGAGCAAGCAAACTATTGGTGGGTCAGCACTTTTATAAGTACTGGTGAGTATAAAATAACTGAACAGAAGCTACACCCCCTGAAACCTATACTAAGTACGCATGTGGCAAAATATTATATTACTAGTGATATTGCTAGTTTTACCTAAGTTTATTTCATGCAGCTCAGGATTATAGTCAGATTACATCTTTTAAAAACATAGTTTGAAAACAGTTTTTCATATTCGACAATAAGCATACCATTGGGACAGTGGTCTATCGTGCAGTGCACAACATGTATTGTGCACCATATTCTAACTCTTAGGGACAAAATTCTTTAGTGGACTGTTCATCTCAAAACAAGCATTTAGTGGACTATCATACTTTCAAGCACACAAGAAGAACTAGCTATATGATTTTGATCTCCGAGAAACTCAGGATCGGTAGCGGTAATCCAGCTAACCAATGACTCACATTTTGATGCTATTAGTAGTTGTGACACATGGTTGCTTTTCACTAACAAGTAGCAGCAGGGACCAAGGTTCAGCTTTGCACTAATAGCTATTGTCCAACCATTGCAAATGCATGAGGCACTATTAGATAAACTCTAAGATGCGCATGTTCATGAACGAGCAGGCTATATATAAACTTTTATATTTTTTTACCCCTTATTAAACGGTTATCCCTGCAGCAGACATACAAGTTAGCAATAATTTGTATAAATATATATGTATAAGGTTCTCTAGTTTCCTGTTCGTCTCTGCATCAAACAGTTAGGCATGCAAGAAGGCTAGTCTAGCATGCGCCCTAACTATATGATGGCCCATGAGTTACCCCATTGATGGATAATAACACCCCCTAGATCCCTTAGGAACGGAATATCAAGGTGCTCTCATAATCTCTTTCGGACCGACCGATTCCTAGTGCCCCAGGAATCGTTCGAGAGACTATTACCTTGTGCACAAGTTATCCAAGACCAATGCAAGACAAGAAATATTCTATCAAATAAACTCTTAGAATGCATTAACATTCACAAGCATTTAATAATCTAATAGCCACACCCCACTAGATCCCGTAGGACCGGAATATCAGGGTGGACTATGTAACACCCCATTCCGTTCTAGCGGACTGCCGACTCAAACGGCAAAAGTGTAACTGTCCCAACCCGCTTTACCTCAAAAAAGAAGCAAAGGATATCCAGACTTGTCCCTACAGGAACCCGACTTAGGCTTTCAGAGGCTCGCTTGACGTATCGCTCTACCGAGGCGAATCATCGCTAAGGTGAGTGGCTACGGTGAACTTGTCTTTGCTTAGCCAGCACACATAAAATCTGGAATATTCATGCTAGTCGCTAGGTGAATCACCCCCTGCATGCTAATGAGTCCAACTCACCTAGCTAAGGGAATAATCCCAACTTGTATTGCTATGCTAGAACATGGTGTAAAACTCCCTTCCTAAAAATCGTATATACCATTTTTATTTATTAATTATTAATTAAATTATAGTAATTAGGGCTAAATAAGAGAAATATATTTTTAATAATTTTTATTTTAGGTGTTCGGGCACTTAGAGGATTTATGGGACCATTAGGAATTTTTCAGAATTTATTCCATGTAGGAGACCCCTTGAGCAGTTGCTAGCTTAACGGTGTGCATTATCCTAATCTATAAAATTTCTTATGAGTATATGTATATATATATACAAATATATATATGTATATATATATTTAAGAAGAAGAAAAGAAAAGAAAAGAAAGTATAAATAAATAATTAATAATATACTAATAATAATAATACTAATAATACTAACAACTTCCAACTTCCAACTAGCAAGTTAGAAACTTGCATTAGCAAATAGCAGCCAACCGCCCATAGCATAAACCATCCAGCCACTTTATTTTTTTCGTGAGCCCTTTTTGTAATTCCAACAGACCTTTAGCACCCGCGATTACAAACCCCCCCTTTCTCTCTCTCTCTCTCTCTCTCTCTCTATATATATATATATATATATATATATATATATATATATTTAATTCTTCTCAAACCCTAACCTAAAATCTTCAGACCCTCCTCTTCTCATCTAGACCTAGAGAGAGCCGCCACCGCAGCCAGAGAACCCCGCCAGGCCGTCCAAACTATCCCGACGACCCCGACCTCACGCACTGCAGATTCCCACACGAGGTACCTTCGCTCCGTAGTTGTTTTCCGTCGACTCGCTCAACCAAACGCCGTTCCGTCTTCACCGGTATGCTCACCCCTTAACCCTCTTCCATATTTGTATAATAGCAGACCTCGAACAACGTGTACCCATAGGCAAAAATAACGCCCAAGTTGGCGCGAGCAGACCGAATTCTGGGATCGCAGAAAACTGCGGTGACCACCCATGTTGCCGAGTTCGTATCTTCCACCACAGAGATCCGAATTCGGTGATTCTTTTTTATATGTGTAAAACACTTGACCTAGTTTATTTTCTGTTAAATAGCCCTACACTATTAGCTGTTGTGGACAGAATTAAATTCGTCACAAAATCTCGCGAACCCACTTTTTCAAGATTTTTAAAAGTTGGAAAACGGAGCGCGCCCCGCCAAACGGGACCGCCCCGCCGTGTACCAAGTATACCGAACGGTGGATGCAGCATAACCGGACACGTAAGAATTCGTGGGAACTGATTCGGACACGTGTGCGCGCCGAAATCAGGCCGTATTCGCGGACACACCCCGTGTCGCAACTTTTGTGGAACTCGCGCGTATTTTGTGCATGCTTGTTAGATTACGACGAAACTTGCACCACTGGACTCGTGGGAACGCGCTGGTCCTGTGACCCAATTTTCACGCAATTCTGAGATGGTTGACCAAGTCGCCAATTGGCGGGTCCTATAGTTGACTTTTTGGACAAAATTGTGTTCGGTCCATCGGAATCCATATTTGGACATACCGTTGGGTTCGTATTGACATTTAGAGTCGTTTGACCTATAGTTTGTTCTATTTAGAGATTGTTACCCTCGGCACGCTTTTCGGTGCAAAGTGGATCACAGGTGGATCCCACTTTTACCCGAAATTACCGTTTTGCCCCTGTGTCCAAATTGGACGAAAGGAAAGTACTTTTTAGCTATTTTGCTTATTCTGGAAACGTTGGTGATGTTTATTTCAGCATCCGAAATTATTTGTTCTGCGGCCATAGCTTTTGATCCTGTGTGTTGGACTTCGGGACAGTACACCTTGCAGCTTTCTTACCAGGTAAGATACCTTGCCAAATTGCTTACAATATTTTGCATGCTTAGTATATTTCTGTATATTTATTTCATTTCTGTATATTTCTTGCATGTGTAGTTTTCTTTCAGTCATTACTATGTATTAGATATGTTGACACACACACTTGACACTTAGTATCATCGAGGACAATCATTAGGCGTATGGACTTTTAACCACTCTGGTGAACCGTAGTAACTAGCACGCACTATGGTAGTCGTGTCCGATGGTCGCTACCCCCGCGGTATATCGATTGATGGAGTCCGAGAGTCGCTACCCCCGCGGTATGTCGGCTGATGATGTCCACTGACGAGCGTGAGGTTGTGAGGATCAGATCGAGTAGCCTACCCTTGTCCATACGTCAAAAAGTTGTCCTCATTTGCATTCATATAGATTGTCTTGTACAGCGTACTTATCTATTTTCAAATATGATGCATGTTTACTTTATTCAAATTGGCTCATATTTTCTGTATCTTGTTACGTCCCTCTGAGGACCTGGTCCTCTGCCAGGTGTATCTATTCTTGAGTATTTGCAGGAGCGCAGATTTGGATGGTGACATGTGATCCGAGGATGTCTTCTCTTCGAGTCCGTGAATGATAGCTGGTATTCTTATATTGTGTCTATTGTGTTATACTCATATTGTATTTGCTCTTATATTCGAGTTGGTAGTGGATTTGTTTCCATCCAACTATCATCCTTAGATACTTCTTATTGAGATCTAGTTTCATAGATACTGGTTATTTATTTCTATATGATTTTGGTGGATAAGATTTAGATTTTACCCTGTGACTTGTATTACATTTTATACCACTTGTGGATTTAATATTCATATTATAGCGTACGTATGGATTTGGTTTTCATATATTGGAGTTGCCATATCCATGCGGC
Organism: Iris macrosiphon; assembly: GCA_036927795.1. Taxonomy (NCBI): domain Eukaryota; kingdom Viridiplantae; phylum Streptophyta; class Magnoliopsida; order Asparagales; family Iridaceae; genus Iris; species Iris macrosiphon. Next base: position 2,426,070 of record JAYESA010000018.1, on the reverse strand, counting down.
TGACATGCTTACGTATCCTAGTCCTACGTATTTTTGGGACTGGGGCGTGACATGTTTTTGTGGTGGCCCATGCAGGTCGAGAGCATATTATCTCGGTTACGTTATTGTACCGAACAAGCCTGCACCTAGGAATAGAGTATAGGATCTCATCCATAATTGACTATGATTCGCTTTCCTTCCAATACATTCTATCTGAATAATTGCATCCTGCTTGATTCCTGTACTTCCCTAATAGTTCTTTGAGTATAGCCTTCTGCTAGAATATAGGAACCCCTATTATTAGGATGATAATTATGGTAGCACACCTATTAAGAATACAACGAGAATATAGACACACCACTAAGTTTAGAATATCTAGTGAACCCTAGAATTCCTTATCTACAGATTGGTTTACCCTTACCCCTTGATGTATTATGAAGACTTGAGAGTAGTATAGACGCTACTAGAGTTAGTTAGAAGTTTTACCATAATGTTTGACCTTAGTATTGAGGAACCAATAGAAAATCAAAATTGAATATTAGGACTGAACCTAACCTTCATAGTTAGATAGTATTGGAGAACTATAAACTTAGATCATAGTCTTATTAGTAGCAGACAGTACCTTAGGAAGCCAAGAGCAATGAATATAACATTTCTCTTGATCATAACTCGAACATAGCAACTAGCATACCACTCCTCCTTAGAAAACCACGATGCTATATAGAGCCCCCTATTTTAATTTCATATATATTGTCCCTCTGCGACCTTAGCGTTCGCTAAATTGCGCGATGACTAAATTTTGTTCCTCTATTCTTCATCTTTCAACGTGTGTCATCTGACACTCCTGATTATAGACCAAGTAATTTTATTCTATGTTAGGATATATATAGCTTGCTAGGATTTTGGTTGTTACTCTTGAATTTTGAATGATGTGCTTAGTAGTTAGAACTTGATGGTTTAAGCCATTCTTGTAGATTGAGACCTGGTGCTTATCCCTTAGTTTTCAAATTGTGTAACATGTACCCCCATCTCGACACGAGTTATATTCCCTTTTCCTTGAGGCCAGTAATTGTTCCACTCTTACTATTGACACTTGCACTAAGACTAAGAATTAGGACGACAGTGTTTTTTTTTCAGACTGTAGAACTTAGAGGCTATACCCCCTACTTTGTCGACTATCGACTTAGACAAGGAATTAGTATGACAAATATAGAGATTATAGAGTCTTATCTTTTGTGAACTTGAATTGTTATGTACCTCCTTTCATCATAATCCAGCGTATTTATATTTTCTGTACTACCTTGATTTATGCTGCTATTATAGCCTAGTTTTTGCAAGTTTATTCTTTTATCGAGCTTGCTCATGACATATGTATTATTGGGTGCACACAATGATACAATTGCCTAATCATAATCGGTGTATTAAGGTCTAGCTAACCTTAGTGCACTTGGTTCGCTCTTCGCATGACTACTTTACGTGGATTGAGATATATGGTAGTAGATGGATATACTTGCCCCTAGACATGTCTGACACATCGTACCGGTTACATAACTGTACTGATACGAGCATGTAAATAGGAAGTTACCAAAAAAATAGGATTTTAATTCGCAACTGTCCTGACAACTCCCTTTTCGAATTCTTTAATCTCTTTGAACCTCGTACTCGTATTCTGTCACCTTTACCTTGAATTCTTTATTATTGCTCTCCGTCTTCCCTTATTTCGGAAAGACGAAATCTCGTGCTAGTATAAGTTGATACACTGATAGTACTAGATAAACCCCATAAGGCTAATCATATGACTTAGTGACACTCTTTTATAATTGATTAAGGGCATATCATAGGTGATATATTGGTATTGAATCCTGAGGATTGAATAACATGGTTAAATAATTTGAGAAATAATTTTCCTAGATGTACAGCCTTAGATAAAGGATAGGTAAATTTTAAGTTCGATAGATTGTGAACCTCTCACCCAATTCTTATCTTTGTGCAATTTTTTATTGTTGGGTGCTTTTATGCAAAAGAGCATTTAGGTGTCCACACCATTGGTCATGACACATGAAAAAATCTATTTTTCGCTCATGTGGATTTTTTCCATGATTTTTCGGGATGTGCAATGCGCAACATCGCCCACCCCTTTAAACCTAGCCTTACATTTTAAACGATGCAAATCTTATACCATCCTTGACATTCTATCGTGGCTTAATTTTAATTTCGAGGACAAAATTTTTATAAGTTTGGTAGAATGTAAAACCCCTTCCTAAAAATCGTATATACCCTTTTTATTTATTAATTATTAATTAAATTATAGTAATTAGGGCTAAATAGGAGAAATAGATTTTTAATAATTTTTATTTTAGGTGTTCGGACACTTAGAGGATTTATGGGACCATTAGGAATTTTTCGGAATTTATTCCATGTAGGAG